>JASVEL010006165.1:0-30557 GCA_032618575.1 Nicotiana noctiflora | reverse complement strand
ACACGTACGGCATTTTCTCACCACTTTCACGAGGTAAATCTCATACAGATAAACGTACTATAATATAATGTCAAAAATAAGAATGCCCCCAGGACATCACAAAGCATCACAATTAATCCCTCATATAGCCCACATTGTCTCCCACACATTCAATAATAACTTAATAAGTACCTGCCTTGTTTCGCCACACGTGCATCATAATATTCCTACCACGTCTCGCCATATACGTCCGCATATAAGCATATATATATCCCGCCTTGTCATGCCGCATGTGAAATATACAATGGTAACAATAGCACGACAAAAATCTCGTGCAACCCTATAACAACAACCGCACGACAGAAACCCCATTCACCAACACAACCAGTACAACAACAAGAAGGACAATAATACAAAGTACAGTGAGTGAATCCACTCCAGAACTTTAAATCACAAGGAGACGGTAGAACCATTTCACAAGGAATAACCATAGTAAAATGAAATTCATTAAGGGAACAGTTCAACAAATGGAAACTAACATGTAGTAACGATCCCACAATATACAAGTCAATATACAAGGAAATCAACACAAGTCCGGTAATCCTAAATAAAGGCAAGCCAATAAAGATATAAGTTATCTAAACTCCTTTTAAGGCTGGAAAATTACGAGGATATTCGACAATTTAATTAAGGAAAGGTGATCTTAGCTTCAATTAAGAATAGACAAATATAGAAAGGATGATAATAGATCTCAAATAACACAGGCATTTATGAAAATATAGCATGACTATAGGAGAGACACAATTCTTCAGTTAAATCAAATAGGATGACAATTAGGTAATAAGAGTGAATCATGAAGCAATTAATTCCAATTAAGCATGTAGGGACGAAAATAATAAGCAGGAACTTAGTCTTATCAAGAATAACTTCAAACATAGTGAATATAAGAACCCGAGAACCTTAAAAGGCCAATTCCCCACAAATAAGTCTGAGTACGCACTCGTCACCTACATAAACTAAAATCAACACAGAAGATTCAATCATAAGGGGAAGCCACCCCAAAAGGTTAGGCAAGATACTTATCTCAAAGACAACAAACCGATACTCTAAAATGTACTTCTCGGGTGAAAAGACCTCCGGGCGGCTAAAATCCAACCAAAATAACTCCAAGAACGAATAAAACATATAAGAAACTATTTCAAATCATAAAATCTCAATCTCTAACAAAATTCAAAAATTGGTCCAAAAGTTGACCCCCGAGCCCGCACCTGAGAACCCGTTAAATTTTATGAAATCCAATTACCTATTCCAATATGAGTTCAACCATATGGAATTTATTGAATTCTGATATCATTTGGTCCCTCAAATCATGATTTTTTTATTTTAGAAATTTTCTTCATAAACTAACATTTCCCTCAACCCAAAACACAAATTAAAAGATAAAAATAATGATTAAATCATGGAATATGTTAGATTCTAGGTGGAGAACACTTACCCAATTGATTTTTTTGAAAAAACCCAAAAGAAGCTCCCAAATCCGAAGTTTAAAACTAAAAAATATGAAGAAATGGCCAAAACCTCGACTGATATGATTCTGCTAGGACTTCCACATCTTCAGTCAAGAAACTGCATTTGAGAGAGCGCATTTATGAGAAAGAGACCGCATCAACGAACTTTGGCTGATTGGCTTGGGATCGCATCTTCAGATGTACATCGGCACAAGTAGTGCCACAGAAGCGAAAGGGAACTACAAGAGTGTAAATTCTCCACATGTGTGATCACTGAACTATAGAAGCGACCATCGCACATACATGCAATCCTATGTAGAAGCATGCTAGATCCCATGCCTTCATGACCGCAGTGCCCGGGCTCACACAAAAACGGCATTGCAAGGTCGCAGGTGCAAAAACACCAGAACCACACCTATTTATAATTATGCAAAATATTTGAACCTCGTCCGAATCACATGAGATGATACGTGACCCGATCTAAACACACCAGCAAGTTCTATAACCTAAAAGGGACTCACTCAGGTTTTAAATCATAGCAAACAACACTGGAAATGCAAATCACGTCATAAATCGAACTATGAACTTCCAAATCTTCCAACTTAGAAAACTCATGCCGAAAATCCGGAATGATACCAAATTTTGTAGACAAGTCCCAATGATAAGGCGGAGCTGTTCCAACTCTCGAAATTTTATTCAGACCCCGATAGCACAAAAGTCAACTATTGGTCAAACTTCTCCATTTTTTCAAACTTTAACTTTTTCAACTTTCGTCGATTTGCTTCAAATTACTCTACGAACCTCCACATCCAAATTTGGATGCGTGACTAAGTCCAAAATCGCCATGCAAAGTTGTTAAGATTATTCCGAACCCATTCTGGAGTCTTTTACTCCAAAGTCCAATTCCAGTTAAATTCTCACTGCGTAAGCTTCCAAAACTAGATTCCTTCTCCCATTTCGACTATGTCATCCGTTAACTGAATTTAACCATGCACGCGAGTCGATACTCATATTATAAGGCTGTTTCAAACCTTATGATGTTGAATGGAGCTTGATTTCTCAAAACGACCGACTAGGTCGTTACATCGAACGAGGTCGAACTTCTCTCTTGGCGAAGGCCGATGGCCGTAGGGTGTTATATCGAAGCAAGGTCAAAATTATAACCCGTTGTGAGTTTGAGCAATGTCGAACTTCTCTCTTGGCGAAGGCCATTGGCCTTAGGGGTGTTATTTCGAAGCAAAGTTGAAATTTTAACATATTGTGAGTTCAAGTGAGGTCGAACTTCTCTTTGGCGAAGGCCGAATGGGTGTTATTTTGAAGCAAGGTCAAAATTATAACCTGTTGTGTTATTTTCGTTGAGGGACATTACTTGTCGCCTTGTTGTAGATGCGTGCATCGCGGCAAGCTCTGGTCCGCTTAACAGTTGTTCTATACCGATTCGTTTCTGTTATTTCTGATTATGCTGTAGTTTAGTAGGTTCTGCGCGGTCATTACTTGCAAGGTGGTATGATATGGAACACAATGCAATGTTTTGGAGACGTTAGTCCCTTACTCGCGTACCCCCGCAAATGTTTGCATTCCTCTTTTGAATCAACAAAAGAGTGAAGATAAACCAAAATAAAATAATATGTTACCTCGACTTAATGAGCCGATGAAGGGAAGATTGGCATTGGAGGGTTACTTGCTCCGCCTAGTGCCCGCATAGTGGCTTTTGATTTGACAATCGTATTGAGTTCCGCCATTTAAATGCGTCTAGACTTTTAGTGAGTTGGGTTTACCTCTCCCATTTGGACATCGAGGCCAAGTTCCGGTATTTTTTATATGAGTACATAATAAGGGAAATATGTCATGCTTTGTTTATGGACCATCTAGCTTGCGTGATCCGAAAATAATGCGGGATATGTCTGACACTCCTTAGGGATCATGCATTGGGTTATCATCCCTTCCCGAGGGGTAGATATAAAGTGAACACGTCACTTGGGATCGCGGTTATATCTAGCACATAGTGACTGTGGTCCTACTTGAATCGTATGTGCGACTTGTTAAACCCATCATTACGGTAAGGCAGGGGTCTCGTATAGTCGTCGGTTATGGTTTCTTATTTTGTATATGGATCTGACCTAGATTTATATGGTTATTTACAAGAACTTATCTACCTCTTTGAAGTAGGCGTTGCCACTGGAGTGGTGAGGTTGCGACAACTTGAAACTAATACTTGACTGGTTTTAGATCTAAAGGAAACTAACGAATTTAGCTAAACAATCGCATAGACGGCGCCAAATTATTTGACAAAAAAATATTAAACTATTTGATTAAACCAATTACTAATGAAATAGAAGGTAAATCTTGGCAAAATATATTCAACTTCAGATCTAGATATGATGGAACTAAAATCAAAGGGACCGTGTTTATAACATGTTCTTAAGAAAGATTATAAGATGCTTAAAGTAACACAACCAGCTTACATATTTGATATATTCTTCTATGTTTGTACAATCAAAGAAGGTAAGGAAGAATCTCGTTGGTAACTACAGGATTTAGCATTATTAATTCATTGATGGGGGAGGCCAAGGTCTATGATAAAAAATGTGGATTTCTTCCTTTTTCTCTCACGAGTTTTCTCTTCCGTTTTCTCCCCCTTTCTTCTTTTGTCGTTTTCTATTTACATACTATCTATTTCTCATTTTACTCAATGGTTCTTGGCTAGCGTGTCTCGTCATGACTGCACCCTATCTCGCTCACCCCAATATTATGTTCCGCAGTGTGAGCCTTCTGATGACCCTATCTCGGCCATGACTGTGATACTCACCGCCATTATGCCTCGTGGGTAAGACCATGGTTGGGTCGACTTCTTACCATTTCTATTGATAATTATTTGGGAAGATTTTGACCCATACAATAGCTAGCTGCTAACAGGGGTGGATTTACTTGGGAGAGGGTGGGTTCACATAAACCCATCATCCTCTCCCTAAATTGTGTATAGAAATAGTAAATTTCAACATAAAGTACTTAAATTTATATGATTGAACCCACTCTTAAGTGAGCATTATAGTATACTGATAGAGGAGTGCACCTTCCATTTACCAAGTCAGTAGTTCGATTCCTCACGTTTTCTCTTTTATAATTATCTACTATTTTACTTTTTAATAATTATTAAATTGGGTACATCCCATGCTCCTGGCCCACAATGTAAAGTTTTCTGTTCCTTTGGCAGAGATGTTTTTTTTTCCTTTCCTCTGTTTATTACCTATTAGTACACAACTCCTTCTTTAGTCACTTTTTGAAATTCCTAAATCAAACACACCTCTCCAGAAAACGCGCTCAAGCCCAAAATCTTCTGCAACAACAAAATACCAACTTGTTTGCAAATTAAGGTCACATATTTTTTTCAATTTCTTTATCAATCTTACTATTTCTTTTATTTCTTTATCTTTTTTCTTTGATTTGTGAATACTGAAGTTGGGTTGAAATATTATTATTTGAATGTTTAAAATTTATTTTGACAATCAATAATTGGAGCAAGTGTTATAATCGACATCCACAAGTTTTAAATCTCATCTTCAGTTCTTCAAAATTGGTATTGCTCTTTGCCTCTTCACTTCTTTAGCTTCTCAGAGTAATGTCATTCTTGTCAATATTACCTTATCCATATTTGCTTCAATTTTTTGTTTTAAAAGTACTAAAACTATCGATGGCTTGTTTCTGCACTTCTTAAAAAATGACACCAACTTTTTTATTTTCAAATAGTTGCCCACTACTTGTAACTTTGTGATTTTTGTGATTGTGATTGATTTGTGCTTTTATAATTTTTTTGGATTCAGTCTGAATAGAATTGTAAAAATTTTATTTTATAGGAAAGGTAATCCTGACATTGAAATGGATAAATTTTTCATCAAGCTAAATGTTGGCCAATCAAGTTCTAGTTTTAGTTGGCCATCTGCGAGTTCACAAATAAATCCGAAAATTCAAAGGGAAACACATCCTTCCCCACATTTAGAGCTTGATTTGGAATCTATTGAAGTGGATCCCAAAGAAAAATTGCCTATTTCGAGTTATAGTCCTAATATTCGAGATAAAGTGAGGAGATATTATATTCAAAAGGGGCCTTGTAAACCGATAGGCCAGGTCTTTACTAAAACTATGTTCGGGAACAAAATGCATCAGTTTTGTCCTACTTGGTTCAAAGGATCGTATTCTCAATGGTTAGAGTATAGCATTAGAGCGGATGCTGTATTTTGTTTCTGTTGCTATTTATTCAATAATGAACTTGAAAGTCATGGTAATGGGGGACATGCATTTACAAAAGATGATTTTAGAGGTTGGAATAAAGCCGTGGAAAGATTCAAGGCACGTGTTGCTGAAGTGAACAATATCCATCATAAGTGTTTTAATAGGATGCAAGATTTGATAAATCAACGTCAATCGATTCTTTCTTCTTTTGACAAGCAAAGCGAAAAAAGTAAAAAGTGATTATCGTATGCGCTTAAAAGCCTCAATAGATGTGGCAAGGTTTCTCTTAAGATCAGAATTTCCATTTCGTGGACATGATAGAAGTGAAATTTTTGAATATAAAGGTCATTTTCTTGAACTTTTGGTATGGCATGGGGATATGTATCCGGATGTAAAAAAATAATATTACGCCATGCTCCACAAAATGATATGATGATTTATTCGATAATTCAAAAAGAGATCGTAGAAGCTTGTGCTAATGAAACAACTAAAGCTATTATCGAAGAATTGGGTGGTAATTTTTTGGAATATTAGTTGATGAATCAAAAGACATCTCACATAAGGATCAAATGGCTCTAAGTTTGAGACATATCAATAAAAGTGAAATGGTTATAAGGTGATTCTTGTGTTTTGTCCATGTGAGGGACACATCTTCCCAACCCTTACAAAAAAGAGATTTATTATTTGCTTTTGAAACATTCATTAAGTCCATCCAAGATACGCGGACATGGTTATGATGATGCTAGTAATACAAGGGGAAAAAATGGTCTCAAATCTTTGATTTTGAAAGATACTCCGTCTGCATATTCTATTCATTATTTTGCTCATCAATTGCAACTTGCACTTGTATATTAAAAAGCATTCGGAAGTGGATAAATTTTTTTACACCAAGTATACAAATGGAACCTAACCATACATGTCCTCCGATTATATCTTCTAAATCGTCCACACTAACAATCTATCCTTCCCCTCCAAAAGGGGATTTTAGTAAATAACCAAATATGATACTCGGGCTAAGGGTCAAGTTGGTAATTTTTCTTACATCTCCCCCTCCCGGAGCCCAGGTATCATATACGCCCCCAAAATAAAGAGCCTTGAATAGTCACTAATGTTTTGAATATTATTGGAGCTTCTTTTAAGCATAGAGATTTACTTCAGCAACATCAATTGGATAAATTGAAAGAGTTGATTAAAGTTGGAAAAGTTCTTATAGGACAAGATTTGAATCAAGAACGAGGCCTCCAACGACCGGGTGATACTCGATGGGGGTCTCATTATAAGACCTTGGACAATTTCATGTGCTTAAAGATATGAAATATGAGTGTGCTTAAAGATATGAAATATGAGTGTCTATATCATCTTGATAGATTTGCCTCACAAATTCTTTTGAGCATAATTCAAGAATTTGCATTTGTATTTATGTTGCACTTGATGTTAAAGGTGTTGCTATCGACAAATAAATTGAACAAAGTTCTACAAAAAAAGATCAAAATATCGTTAGTGCTGCAAAGAAAAAACTACAAAGATGAGAGGAGGAATGAGACTCTTTGATGGAGGAGGTTTGCTCATTTTGTAGTAAACATGACATTGCAGTTCCCAATATGGATGGAGACTATATTATTGTAATGTCAAAATGTAAGAGATCTTAAGTTTTCGATTTACATCACTTTCGTGTGGAAGTATTTTACGCTATTACTGATTTGGAACTTCAAGAGCTTAAAGTCGTCTTGATGTAGTAGCTAATGACTTACTCCTTGGTATGGCTAGTTTGAGTCCAGTTGATTCTTTTGCAAATTTTGACAAGAACAAGATAATGAAACTGGCCAAGTATCATCCAAGAATTTGATGAAAACAAGCTTCGGGAACTTGATTTTCAACTCGGTAGCTTTATTGTCTATGCTCAAAAGTATGATAGCAAGTTTCTTAACTTGAAAGGAATTAAAGATCTTGCTAGAGTTATAGTTGAGACAAAAGTTGATCAGACTTGGACACATGTATATTTACTTGTGAAGTTGACTTTGATTATACTTGCTGCTACGGCAAGTGTGGAAAGAACATTCTCATCGATGAAGTACATCAAAAATGATCTACGTAATAGGATGGATGAAGATTTTTTAAACAATTGTTTAGTTTGCTATATATGGAGCGTGGAATATTTAAGACAGTAAGTAATGATGCTATTATTAACCGTTTTTAAAGCATGAAATCTCATCGAGGACAATTGTAAAGCAAATGGTGCTTTTTTTTATGTGTTCCTATAATATCAATTAGTTTGCTCGTGAACTTATTCTTATTGTAAAATTATACTTGTTGTTCTTGAACTTGTTATTCCTATAATTATACCAATGTCTATAAAAATTTAACGGTGCACCCATTCTCTTGAAATCCTGAATACGCCTCTCACTGCTAACGTTTTCCAAATGGCTTTTATATAAATTGTACCATATCTTCCCTCTTTTTCTCACTTGAAAAATTGCACAATACTTCTTAACGATGGCTTATAAGTCGATAAAGTACAAAACCTTCGATGTAAACTTATTTTCTTATAAACTTTCTTCTCGCTATCATCTTATGAGCATCTTTCTTGACTAAATTCTCTATGCATGCCTTCCTCGTGAAATGGCAATATGAAACTCATAATATCTGTTGTGAGTTAATATCATATGAACTCTAGCATTAGTGTTTGAACCTCAGCCGGACCTTAGTAGCCGTCTGTTTTTTTATCATTTGTGTAAAATAAGTAATCATTTTATGTCAGAAATTCAGGTCTTAAAAAGCTTTTCGTGTTAGGTTTGGAATACTGCAATTAGTATTACCATTTACCATGTTAAAACATATTACGTCCTTTTTTCTTCTATAACAAAAGGGTACACTAAAACTAGAAGACGAGAACAAGTCAAAACATGCACAACGTGAGACGATAGGCAAATAATCAAAAGTCAAAACCTACGAGGCACAAACAATACAAGGTTGTACTTCGGCTATGTGGAGCCTAGTCACCGTCCTTGTGCATCACATGCACAACATGTAGACACGTGTCCACTCTCCCAGTATACTTTAAGAAAATTACCTTTTTTGTTTTTTTTTCTAACTTAAAAAAGATTATTTGACAAGTGGAATAAAAAAGTGGGTGCCATTTCCGCCAAATTATATTAAGATAATATTTGGGGAACGCACCAGCAAATGATGTGGTACAGTAAATGAGATTGTTCTTTCCTTAATCAGAGGTCTCGGGTTCGAGTCATGGGTATGGAAAAATCCTTGGTAGGGAGCGCTTTTCCCCGCAAGGGGCCCTACGCGGCACAAATCCGAATATAGTCGGGATCCAATGTGGGAACCGGACACCGGGTGGAAAACCAAAAAAAATATATTTGGGGAACGCTTACAGGAAAAAAAAGTTATGTAAAGTTTGAAGTTTGATAAGAGTATTTGGACGTTGAAGACTTATATTTGTCATGATGTTAAACTTTTATGAAAATTATCATTTCACTTGACAATTGAAATGTCTCTTAAACAAAAAAAAAATTCAAGCTTTTATTTCAAGTTAAAGTTGACACAATGAATTAAATTATAAAATATATTGAATTGCAGATAATATTTCAGGTTAAAGTTAAAATAATGTATGTTTAAACAAGCCCGAACAAAGAACATGCATTTATTTTATTTCATGCAACAATATTTAACTGAATATATAGTCTAAAAGCAAATGAAGTTTTTAACACATTAAATAAATATATAAAATTTATAATAAGCAAAACGATTATTAATATTTTGTGAATTTCATCTCATTTATCTAAACTTTGATTAATATAATTTTATAGTATATATCTTGGTAAGAGAAGTAGTAATTAAGTAACTAAAAAAATATTCAAAGTAGTCACAAACTAATTGGTACACCACCGGCATACATTTTCTTTTTCGTGGACTTATACATGTTAGTAATTCTTTATTAGAATAAATTAAAATTAAAAGGAGCATCTTTTATCGTCAACACGTGGGATGTAGTGATTGGTTGTAGCCATAAGACCGTACAGCCTTCATTTGAAAGGTGACTAGGTTTTACCGATGATTATCACAACAACGACTTTATGACTGGCTATTACCGGTTACCACTTTCAACGATTGCCATCTCATCTCCCACTGTTTCCTCTTACAAGAATCTTACAAATACTTTATTCAGCACTTTCTTCTCTAGTCTTTCTTTCCCCAAGTCCACCCCCCTCTCTGCTTCTCCAAGGTATGCCCATTTTCTCATTTCTTTCATTCATATTCATTATTCTTGATTTGTTTTCTTCTTAAGCACTTCATATTTGAGCTCAATTTTATGCTGAAGTCATTGACTATAATTCTTTCTAGAATTAAGAATTGGTAAACTTGTGCAAAGATTTTGCTGGACCCTTGACTAATATATGGCAAAAAGAAACTTGTATGTAGTCTTTAAATAGTGATAAAGATTCAATTTTTTTAATGCAGAATTTGCTCTTGTTTTCTTGATTTTAAGGGGTTGTTAAAGTTTCTGTCTTTTTGCTATTTTGAGCTTAAGTTTGTTATGGTTGTCACAGATATATTATATATATTTGACTGCAACTTCATTTGGCAACATTGACATTGAGTTTTGGTTAGAGAAGTTTAGCAATTTGGTTGAAATGGATCCAAGGTTTAATGGAAACCCGAGTTCTTTGAATAATTTTCGACTAGGCAACCAATCATTACCTATTTCTTCAGATGGGAGGATGATTAATGGACCGAGATTTGAACTTATTTATCCAGATCAGAAGCTACACAATGGTCCTAGACTTGAAAATAGTTTTAAACTACACAACTTTGGTGGTGTTGGATATATAAACGGTGACCGTTTACCAAGTAATCTAGAAGCAAGATCTGACCTTGGTGTTGAGGACGACTTGAACGAAGATATTGACTTCTCGGATGCAGTTTTGAGTTATATAAATCAGATGCTTATGGAAGAAGAAATGGAGGACAAGACAGACATGCTTCAGGAATCGTTGGAACTTCAAGCTAAAGAAAAGACATTCTACGAGGCCCTTGGCAAGAAGTATCCACCTTCGCCAGAGCAAAATGTGTTTACTAAACAGTACAATGAGAGTCCTGATGATTACTTCTCGGGAAGTATATACAATTCCACAAGTAATACTAGTGAAAATATTGGTAACTTAGTTGATTCAAGGGCAGTTAACATTTCCATGAACTACAATTCCGCTTATGTCGAAGGCCTTTCATTTCATAATACTTCAGTATGCTCATCAAATAGTGGGAATACTATTGTAGATGGGTTCTTAGACTCTCCTGTTAGTTCTCTTCATATTCCTGATATATATAATGAGAGCCAATCTATTTGGAGCTTTAGGAAAGGAGTTGAAGAAGCAAGTAAATTCCTCCCAACTAATAATAAGTTGTTGAACAATGACTTGCCGTCTCTGGAGTCTAAAGGGGAAGCTGGTTATGTGGAGAAAAATGATGAGGGAGAGACTTCCCCAACTGAGGCGAGAGGGAGGAAAAATCCTCAGAGGGATGATAATTATACTGAAGACGAAAGAAGTAGCAAACAGGCGGCAGTTTTTACAGAATCAACTCTTCGGTCTGAGGAGTTTGATATTGTCTTGCTGCATAGCATGGGAAAGGGAGAGGAAGCACTGGAAGCTTATCGACAGAACCTGCGGAATGCTAAAAGCAAAGCCACAGTGCAGATACCAAAAGGATCAAAAGGAGGAAAGGGCCGCGGGAAAAAGCAAGGTGGAAAGAAGGAAGTCATAGATTTAAGAACTCTTATGATAAATTGTGCGCAGGCTGTAGCTGCTGATGATATCCAAGAGTGCGTATGAACTGTTGAAACAGATCAGACAACATTCATACCCTTTTGGAGATGGAAACCAGAGATTGGCTCATTGCTTTGCAGATGGTCTCGAGGCGCGCTTGGCTGGTACCGGTAGCCAGATTTATAAGGCCCTTGTCAATAAACGAACATCTGCAGCCGATCTTTTGAAGGCCTACCATTTGTATCTTGCGTCATGCCCATTCAGGAAAATCTCAAGTTTTGCTTCAAACAAGACGATCATGATAAAGGCAGAGAATGCAACAAGGGTTCATGTCATTGACTTTGGCATCCTATATGGATTCCAGTGGCCTACATTCATCCAACGTATTGCAGAAAGAGAAGGGGGCCCACCAAAGCTTCGTATTACTGGTATAGAGTTTCCCCAACCAGGCTTCAGGCCAGCGGAACGGATTGAGGAATCTGGTCGCCGTTTGGCTGATTATGCTCGGTCCTTTAATGTTCCATTTGAATACCATGCAATTGCAAAGAAATGGGAGACCATCACAGTTGATGATCTAAAGCTCGACACGGATGAATTTCTCGCTGTCACCTGCTTGTATCGCTTTAAGAACCTGTATGATGAGACTGTGGTAGCTGACAGTTCAAGAACTGTTGTTCTCAACCTCATAAGGAAGATCAATCCCGATATCTTCATCCATGGTATTGTCAATGGGGCATATAGTGCCCCATTTTTTGTTACACGATTTCGTGAGGCCTTATTCCACTTTTCAGCACTATTTGATATGCTTGAAACTATTGTTCCGCGAGAGATTCCCGAGAGAGGGTTAATTGAGAGAGAGATCTTTGGGAGGGAAGCCCTGAATGTCATAGCTTGTGAGGGGTGGGAAAGAGTTGAAAGGCCAGAGACATACAAGCAGTGGCAAGTCCGTATCCTGGGGGCAAGGTTTACGCAAATACCTTTTGAACGGGAGTTTGTGAACAAGGCAGTAGAAAAGGTGAGGTTAGGATACCATAGAGATTTTGTAATTGATGAAGATAGCCAATGGTTGTTGCTGGGGTGGAAAGGAAGAACAATTTACGCCATATCGTGTTGGAAACCTGTTTAAAGAAACTTGAAACACATCCTTCCTTTGGAATCCCCAAGTCAGCCCATATATTTGCAAATCAAATGCTGCAAAACAGTTTGTAAGACTCTTGATATAAATTGTATAGTTTCTTTTTTACATCTTGTTCACTACTCTTTAACTGACACAATTTGCCGATGTCATAGGTAATTGGCTGCTCATGTCTTGATACATACAATAATAGAGACTGCTTGCAGAAGCAACAAGCAGGTCATTCGGTTGCTAAACCCCTTGAGTTCGTAAATGTGACCAGCCCAGAAAATGCCGCTTACAACTTCAACAACCAACATATAATCAGACAAGGCGAGGAATTGGTACATGTTCTTGGAGGCGATCGTCAGTGTATAAAGCGAGTTACTTGATCCTTAAATGGAATGATTGATTGGAATCAATATTGCATAGATGATTGACATAGGCCATAAAATCATACATTGAACAGCTTGCGGACCGGCCATTGCTTCGTGGTGTGCATCTGATATATATTCAGGAACTCTTTGAACCTAGCAATGCATTTTTTTAAAAAGAACAATAATTTTATTGATGCATCTTTGTGGGTACTATTCTGTTTGCCTGTTGATTCTTCTATCCGGATTGTTCTCCGTGATTCGAGGGCTTAAGTGCAATGTATTTCTCGAACATAGGATGATGTGGACTTCCTTGGGATGTATTTGATCTCTATGAAATGGAGGAACATCTCTTGATCGCTTCGTCGGCTTTGAGAAAGACAATATTTGATGTCTTTTTGAGAATATCCAGGAGTTTATGGGATTTTCGAGATACCTTAGCACTACAGATTTAACATTTGAAAGTTTGTTAAACATACTTGTTTTTAAATCTGTTTAATTTGTCCATTTTATGATGTATAACGATAGGAAATAAGGTGTCCAGGTAGAATGGTACAAATTTGGAGGAATAGCCGACTCCAGCTAGCTTGGAATTTTGGATTGATGTTCATGAGGCTAATATGTTTGGTAATTTGAGTTGTAATTTTTGAAAAATGAGGCTAAATCTTCATTTTAACTTTTATAGTCTACTTTGTCTTAGTATTATTGCATGGTTCTTATTGAAGAAAAAACGTAGTATATGATTTCTCAAAATTAAATCACCTTAATTTTGGAGGTTGTTGCAGTTGGTGCTTTCCTAGTAGAATCTGAACTATAAGTGAGTGGTCCCTAAAAAAAATTCGGAAAATGAGAACAAAATCTTCCATGATTTGCCTTGTTAGGGATTCCTTAAATAATTGCAATAAAAAACTAGTATGCGACAAGTTGAGAAAGATTTAAGTCTAATTGATTAGTAAAACACTTGGAAAATCGTGATGTTGTTTAGTTGAGGGACAGAAAGGAGAGCTTATTAGAGGGGAAAATTGAAAAATGGCCAGATTTTCGCCTGGTCAATCGAATTTAGCCAACAACAATAACAACTATCCAATAAAATCTCACAAAATGGGGTCTGGGAAAGGTAATATGTACGCAGGCCTTATCCCTACCCCGAAAAGGCAAAGAGGCTTTTTCCGAAAGACTCCCGACTCAAAAAAAAGGAAAAGAGAAGAAGACAATTAATTAGTCACTTCAGTCGAAACCATAATAATAATAGAAGCATAACAACCAACAGATAAATGACATGCAATAACATTAACCAGAAACTAAGGCCCGATGCTAAGATAGATCAAGGATAAAGTGAATTCAACATAGACTGCAAGCTAGCTAAGATCAATCATAATCCAATCTCTCCTCAACCCCGGAATAAAGTGCGCAAAGCTCCACTACCCCTACCCTGCAACCCTAATGCTTGACCTCCAAACATTCTTATCAAGGGCCATATCCTCATAAACTTGCAGTCGGGCCATGTCCTGCCTGATCACCTCTCCTCAGTACTTCTTAGGCCTCCCTCTACCTCTCCTCGTGCCCACCACGGCCAACCGCTCACACCTCCTTACCGGAGCATCAAGGCTTCTTCTCCGCAAATGCCCGAACCATCTGAGCCTCGCTTCCCGCATCTTGTCATCCACAGGTGCCACGCATACCTTCTTCCGGATATCCTCATTCCTAATCTTGTCTATCCTAGTGTGCCCGCACATCCACCTCAATATCCTCATCTCTGCTACCTTCATCCTCTGGATATGGGAGTTCTTAACCGACCAACACTCTGCCCCATACAACATGGCCGGTCTAACTACAGCTCTATAAAACTTACCTTTGAGTAACTGTGGTACTTTCTTGTCACACAAGACTCCCAATGCAAGCCTCCACTTCATCCAGCCCGCCCCTATAGGGTGAGTGTCGTCCTCGTCGATCTCACCGTCCCCTTGGATCATCGACCCAAGATACTTGAAGCTATCTTTCTTGGGGATGACATGTGATCCAAGCATCACGTCAATGCCTACTTCCCTCGGCTCAGCGCTAAACTTGCACTCCGGGTACTCAGTCTTAGACCTGCTCAATTTAAAACCCTTAGACTCGAGGGTCTGTCTCCAAACCTCCAATTTCTCGTTAACACTGACCCTCGTCTCGTCAATTAGAACTATGTCATCAACAAATAACACACTTCATGACACATCCCCTTGAATATGGTGAGTCAATGCATCCATCACCAAGGCAAATAGGAACGGACTAAGCGCAGAGCCTTGGTGTAATCCCATAACAACCGGAAGGTACTCCGAGTCGCCTCCCACAGTCCTAACCATAGTCTTAGCCTCGTCGTACATGTCTTTGATTGTTGTTGTGTAGGCTACCAGCACACCCTTCGCCTCAAGACATCTCCAAAGCACCTCCCTGGGGACCTTGTCATACGCTTTCTCCAAGTCGATAAACACCATGTGCGGAACCTTCTTCCGATCCCTATATTGCTACACCATTCTCCTAAAAAGGTGGATAGCTTCCGTAGTAGAGCAACCTAGCATGAACCAAACTAATTGTCGGAAATAGACTTCGTCTTCCTCACCTTCACCTCCACCACCCTCTCCCAGACTTTCATGGTATGGCTAAGTAACTTGATGCCCCTATAATTGTTACAACACTGGATATCACCTTTGTTCTTGTACAACGGTACCACTATACTTGACCTCCACTCATCCGACATTCTCTTCGTCCTAAAAATGACATTGAACAACCCAATCAACCACTCCAATCCTGCTTTACACACACTCCTAAAACTCAACCGGGATCTCATTTGGCCCAGTCGCTTTACCCCTACTCATCTTGCGCAAAGCGCCCACGACCTCTTCCACCTCAATGCGCCTGTAATATCTAAAATCTCGACGCCTCCCCGAATGCCCCAAGTCCCTTAACGCTATATCTCGGTCCCCTTCCTCATTCAAAAGACCATAAAAGTACGTCCGCCATCTCTACTTAATTTGGGACTCTTCCATCAATACTCGACCCTCCTCGTCTTTGATGCACCTAATTTGGTCCAGATCCCGGGCCTTCCTCTCCCTCGCTTTAGCCAGTCGAAACAACTTCCTATCCCTGCCTTTCTCCCCCAATTCTTCGTATAGGTGGCTAAACGCTGCATTCTTGGCCTCCGTGACCGCCAGTTTCGCCTCCTTCCTTGCCACCTTGTACCTCTCTCTATTCGCTCTCCTTTCCTCCTTATTTATGCTCACTGCCCACTTCGCGTACGCTACCTTCTTCACCTCCACTTTACCTTGGACTACGTCATTCCACCACCAGTCGCCTTGTGCCTGCTGGAAAAACCCTTTGATACCCCTAGCACCTATATTGCCGCCTTCCTCGCATAGTTCGCCGTTGTTGACCACATAGTGCATGCGTCCCCACTACTCCTCCAAGCTCCCATAGCGGCTAACCTCTCTTCCAACTCTTGGGATTTATCCTTGGTTAAAGTTCCTTATCTAATCCTCGGTCTGCCCCGAGCATACCTCTTCTTCCTCTTCAACATAATAACGACGTCCATTACTAAAAGCTTATGTTGAGTCACGAGGGTCTCTCCCGGGATGACCTTGCAATCCTTTCACAAACCTCTATCACACCTTCTGAGGAGAAGGTAATCAGTCTAAGTCTTCACCGCTGAATTTTGAAAAGTAACCAGGTGCTCCTCCCTCTTCGAAAAAGACGAGTTCGCAATCACCAGCTCAAAAGCCCTGGCGAAGTCTAGCAGCGAAGTACCTCCTCCGTTCCTAACCCCAAGTCCAAATCCACCATGCACCTTGCCATAGCCACCCGCAACTGACCCAATATGGCCATTAAAATCCCCTCCAATAAATAATCTTTCAGTGGGTGGAATATTACGAACAACCTCGTCCAAACCCTCCCAAAAATGCCTCTTGACCTCCTCATCTAAACCTGCTTGCGGTACGTAAGCGCTCACTACATTGAGGGTTCAATCACCGATCACCAACTTAATAAACATTAGTCTATCATTCACTTGCCTAACCTCCACCACAGACTCTCTAAGATTCCTGTCCACCAAGATACCCACTCCATTCTTACCCCTCACCACTCCAGAGTACTACAACTTCTACCCGTCCGCATTTCGAGCATTCGATCCTGCCCCTCTAGTCTCCTGGACACATGCTATATTAACCTTCCTCTTCTAGAGAATCTTTGCCAACTCAATAGATTTACCTGTCAGCGTGCCTATGTTTCATGACCCGATCCTCAGTCTTCGGGCTCCCTCTCTGCCCTTACCCTTCTTGCCTCTCGTCCCATCCACTGGCCCCCTTCCCACCCTGCTCCTCACCCCCGGTACCCCTCAAGGACATGACCCTACTTTACCATCCCACACCATATCCACTATACCTACACGTATACCTAGGAAAAAAATAGGAAGCAACTACAGGTGTTCTAAAAATATGCTTGAAGTGGTGCTAACTAAATAGTCACAACTTAAGTAGCATAAGGTAAGAGACGAGAAAGCGGGAGGTACCAACTCCCGTTGAAAAAAACCTGAAAATATGAATCGACGTCGGTTGCCGCCAAGCACCACCACTGCCGCTAGTTGCACTGCTGAAATCGCCGCCTCCGTGAACCCCAGGCACTACTCTGATTGACCTGTACAAAAAGAACAAGGAGACGAAAAAAGAGATGGTCCCGTTGCCTCTACTACCACTAGACGTTGGGCAGCACGGTTCAACAGGAAGTCAAAAGTGAAGAAAGGGGGTGGGAGCGGGAGATCGTTGGGGGCTGGGAGGGGACAGCGAGGAGGATAAAAATAGGGGGAAGAAAAGGGAGATGAGAGGGGAGATAGAGGGAGATAAAGGAGGAAGAAATGTCGTCACCGGTGGTCGCCGGAAAGCTGCCGGCGCCAATCGGAATAATAGGCGAGAGGGAAGGAGAAGGTAAAGGAAAAGCAAGAGAGGGTGGGGGAGAGAAGAAAGTGGGAAAAGACGAGAAAGGAGGGTGGATGGGGACTTACTTGTGGCTCGCCGGAGAAAGGAGCACCGGAAAGGATTGCTGGCAAAGTGACAGTGACAAAGTGAACGTTACTTTACTTAGAAGGAGAGAGAGTAAAAGTTATTCAAATTTAGACACATAATCAAAAGTCAATGATATTTAACCTCGAATTAGCACGATAACAATTTGTTGACTAAAATACCCTTACATTGTTTATCAAATTTACGCGACTTGACATTATATTCTTTTTTAGAACAAAGTTACGACGGTAATCTGCAAATTGAATTAAGCTTTCTCAATCTTCCGGCGTGAATCTCGAAATTGAAGTAAGCTCTCTCAAGTATTTGTCTGGTTATTTGAAATTATCTTGTTTGAATTTATTCTAGATTCTTCTAATTTGTAATTCAAACTAGACAAATTCAAATTATAAGTAATATATTGTGTGTAGAATCATAAATTATTTTTCATTCTTCAAAATTTCTGGTTTGATTTTAATGCTTTAATCTGTATAATTTGCAGAACATAATGACAGTATAATTTGCTGGACCTTTCTAAATTAATATCTAAACCTGGCGTACTTTCAGGTTTTTATACTGGAAATATCTAATAAATTAGTTATACAATGCTTGATTCTAAAAATGAACAAAACACAACTATTATACAGCGAAGGTTTGGGAATTAATTTGCAAAACTCGAAATACTCCAATGTATTACACTAGAAGTATATTTTATTCAAACTTTTATATGTCAAATCAATAAAGTCTGCAGAATAAAATGGCACGCGATATAATGCCAGTATAATATGCTGGAGATTGTTGAATTAATGTCAAAATCTAAGATTTTTCAAGGTTATTATACTGAAAATTATCTAATAAATTAGTTATACAATGCTTGATTGCAAAAATGAACAAAACACAAGTATAATACATCGGAGGTTTGGGAATTAATTTGCAAAACTCAAAATACTCCAATATATTACACTGGAAGTATATTTCATTCAAACTTCTATATATCAAATCAATAAAGTCTGCAGAATAAAATAGCATACAATATAACTCCAGTATAATATGTTGGAGATTTTTTAATTAATGTTAAAATCTAAGCTTGTTCCAGCTTATTGTACTATAAATGTTTATACTGGAAATATCTAACAAATAACTTGTACAATCCTTGATTCCTAAAATGAACAAAACATAAGTATAATACAATAGAGATTTTGGAACTTCGAATGGAGTTGCGTATTTGTATAGACTAAGAATACGTGGTTGCTTCTAATTGTACTTCGAATAGTTTTGGGTTTTTGTTGTTTAAATAACTAATATTTTCAACTACAAGTTAAGGTAAAATTATGCTAAGAGATATGTTCTAAGTTGTGATTAATATAGAGAAAGACACTAGGGGTCGTGGCATCACCTAGGTGGTTAACTAACGGGTAGAAACTACTAATAATATATTGACATGTTTAGGATAAATGTTATAACCATTGCATAATTGTACCCACTCTCACATCTCTCGGTAGAGAGAGCAATTTTTTACGATTGACTCTCTCGAGACCGATTGGGTAAGCCAATTAGACCAAACAACTAGGGTTCAAGTAGGGTGATTATTCTCTCGAGGTTTAACCCGTTAATTGGGACTACCATTTCTCATGGGTCCATCCCAATTCCTTGGACTCTCTTTCTCGAGAATGGTCAAGACCCACTAAGCTAGAATCAATGTTTGTACCCGCCAATTCTTAATTAAAATATAAAATTAACCCAAATAACAAACACCCAACATCAATCTATCAGTAATAAGCAACACCTATCAATTACCCATACTAGGGTTAAACCACAACCATAGCTAATAAATAGGCTAATACAAATATCTCACGAGCGCAACAACTATCAGGTGTACAAAACTTAACCTAAAAATAGTAAAATGTTCTATTTATACTAGGCTGGAAAAGCCATATAAAAATACCCCTGCGGGGTCAGTGCGGGCCGCACAAAGTTGGCACGCGGTCGCACTAGGTTGTTTGACTTCTAAATCTTACTCTCTGAAGATAGTGATGCAGACCGCATAATAATGGAACGTGGCCGCGTTATGACTGGCGCGGACCGCGTGAGCCTATAGTGCGGCCCCATGAATGACTTATTATGGTCTCTGAACTTTTGTGGAGCAGTCCTCGTGAACCTATAGTACAGACGCGTTGGCTGGGTGCGGACCGCATGAGCTTGACCACAATCGCGCCGCTTGCAATTGGAAATGACAACTTTCTAAATCTCTTTGGTGCGACCACATGTCACAATTGCGCACCCGCATGAAATGACTTGTAGTTTCACATCCTCTGAACTCCTATGGTGCAGCCGCACGACATGATGGTGCGGTCCGCACCAAGTTCTGAATATCCTTGCTTAATGATCTTTGACATTTGAACATGTTTTACTCCGTTTCGAGCTGATTTTTGACTTTTATCATCTTGTCGCTCAAACCTGTAATCAAGCACAACTTGTAAGCATTTTGGGTCTATTTTATGTCAATTCATGCATAAAGCATAGGCAAGTATGAGCATAAAACATATTAAAATCAAAGTTATCACATAATTCTTTGGTCTAGAAACCTTATTTTTCTTCTTATTTTGTGGCACCTCCTCAACAATGTTAGCCCTTATTATTGTTGAGTTTCCACATGACTTCTTTTCAGCATTTTTGTTGTCTTCTTCTATCCTCAAACGAACAATCAAGTCTTCAAGTGTCATCTCCTTCCGTATGTGCTTTAGATAGTTCTTAAAGTCCTTCCACAACAAAGATAACTTCTTAATGAAAGCGGCGACTTGAAAGGCTTCATTTCTAACCATACCTTCAATAATAAATTCATAATTAATAACAAGATAAATCTTATTAATAAAATTATTGATTCGGGTCATACCTTCAGCAAGGAGGTCATGCACAACGACTTATAATTCTTGGACTTGAGTTATAACCGACCTAGTGTCAATCATCTTGAAATTCAAAAACTTTGCAGCCACGAACTTCTTAAGTCCAGCATATTTAGTCTTGTACTTTTTCTCAAGTGCATTCCATAATGCTTTTGAAGTTTTCATGACACTATAGACACTGTACTATCTTCCAAACAACTCAAAATATAGTTTTTATACAAGAAATCAGAATGTTCCATGCTTCAGTTACAATAAATCGTTCGTCATCCGGAGTGTTTTCAGCCAGGATTGGAGGATCCTCCCTGATGAATCGTTGTAAACTCAACGTAGTAAAATAGAAGAGCATCTTCATTTGCCAATGTTTGAAGTCGATACCGGAAAACTTTTCGGGGTTTTTCTGCTGGTGCCATAGCATGAGCAGGAGTTGAACAGCTTGATGAGGCAGCAACATTCGTAACAGTAGCACCCGTTCCCGCAACATTTTCATTAGTTTGGTTTTCATTCGTCATTTTTTATGTAGAGTTGGAAACAAAACAAAACTTTGTTAAATTAGTGAAGTTTTGATATATTCAAACTGAATATCAAACCAAACATACAACAATGCTGAAGTTTTTATATACTTCAAACCCGAACGTTTATTATTCCGGTAAAGTTTTGATATACTTTAAACCGGACAAAATAATTATTGGAGTAGAAAGCACGAAGGCTTTAGTATCCAAACTAGTATACAAAAAAAATATAGATAACAATTTATAATATATATTTTAACACAAAAATGTTAGATAAAATTCCTTAAGCTTATTATCGCTACTGTGTTAGAACACAAAATCAGAAAGACTGTTAGAATAAAAAATCTGAAAAAAAACAATAAAGTATAAACGAATATTCTAAGTCCACAATTTGCTTGTACATCCTTAAGGAATTTTAACCCCCTCACACGTTGCCAAGATAATGGATTAAATCCTTCCATGATGAAACAAAATAAACCTTTATGTAACAGTGGCAATACAAACTGCATGATACCAATGAACTCAAGGAACAAAGCAAAATCACACTTACGAATTTAGAAGAGATCTTGCGAAAATAAAATGCAGGATTTTCAGAAGGAAGGAAGTTCTGTAATTTTTTAGTGTATGAAAAATGCAGTCATGCCTCATAATTTATAGGCAATTATCGAAAGAGGAGTGATGTCTGTTCAAGAAAAGTGTCTGTTCAGAAGGGAAAAATTAACGCTCAACATTTTTGGATTTCAGATTCATTTAATTTCGTTAATTAACTAACTGGCACATTTTTGGAATCGATCATTTGACAAATTCAAATCCAAATCCAGATCCAAAGCCAAAGCCAGAACCCAAGCCGAGCCGAACGAGCGATGACGACGACGTGGCGATTCGTTCTCTTCAACTCCCTTTAAGAGCTCTAAGAAGTGATCCTATATATAGACACACAAATATAGTTGTCCATCACCAATGAGAGACTAAGTTCAAGACAAAAGCTCACTTCATTCAAATTTTTATTTTCCACCATTTTCAATTCACACTCTTAGACTTTTAAACTAAGCCGAGGGTCGATTGGAAACAGCCTCTCTACCCTTTTGGGTAGGGGTAAGGCTTGTCTACATATTACCCTCCCCAGACCCCACCTTGTGGGACTATACTGGGTAGTGTTGTTGTTGTTGTTGTTGTTGTTGTTGTTGTACTCTTAGACTTTTAAAGTCCAATGCTTAAAGTCCAACAAGAACGAGAAAGAAAGAAAAAAAATGGAAAAAGGATGGGGGAAGAAAGAGAAAGGAAGAAAAAAAAAAAGAATAGAGGGAAGGGCTGGGGAAGACGAGACGGGGGATGAGGATAAAGAGAATTAAAAATAGGGGAGGGAATGAGGTAAAATGAAGATAGAAATTTTTCTGTGTTTATTTAATTTTCGTAAGAGAATATTTTTATTCTAAAATTTTATAATCAAGATCTTTGTAGGCATGAAATATACGTATTTTATATAACTCAATAATTAAGTTGTCACATATGTATGATCAATAGTTAAAGGAGCTCAAAATATTGATTTTGAACGATTATAAGTGTCTGTATGAAAGTTCGTTGAATACACGGACCGGGATTACAAAGGGAATAAGTACAAATATTTAATAGGCTATTCAGCCATTAAAAAAATCCGTATAGAAAAGGAGGGTGAATTTGCAGTTTAGTTAAACTTTAGGGAAGCTATTTGTAATGTTTGCAAAGTAGATGGGTGAAGCAGTAATTTACCCAAATACATATATATCAGAACAATGAAACAAAAAACCTTAAACCCTACTGTGTTGAGTGCTGGTTTAGCTGATGTGCAGCTAGGGTTTATTATTGTGGAGAAATTTGATTTGCTGTTTGCAACAATCGTAGAGAAAAATGGGAAATTCTCGAGCTCAAGTAAACAAGGCTCATAAAACTCGTTTTGCTTCCAAATCCTCTCGTAATGTTCACAAAATTTCTTCAAAAGGTACAATTTTGTTCTCTCTCAGCTGTGTTTACTTTGCTTAATTTATGTATTTATTAATAATTTGGTTACGTCAGATAAGAGCAAAATTGCGAAACCTGATCGCAATCTCATCAAGGGAGCCCGGGCAGCTCGGATTCAGCGTAATAAAATGGTAATTTTATTATTAATTTTTTATATATAGCTGACTCTGACTTGTTTGGGAGTGACTTGTAGTATTGGATTATAGAAGCAAGATAAAAATTATTGCTTTTACTGTTAATTTATTTTTAATTGCTTTATGGGTTATTGTGTTAGTTTTATATGCAAAAATGCAATTTTGTAGATGAGGGAACAGAAAAGAGCTGCCCTTTTGCAGGAGAAAAGAGCTTCATCTGGATCAAATAGTCCTCCCCGAGTTATTGTAAGTATTTTTTTTTCTTTTTGGGTTTAGTTAAGTCAAAAAGATTTAATCAACAAACACCAATTGGTGTAAAAATAGTTATTGTAATAAATTTAGCCGATGAGACATGGTCAGCTGAAGTGGAGGAAAAGGAAGATATGTGTTATCAGTGCTTTCTAACATTTTTATGTGACAGGTTCTGTTTGGTCTATCTGAATCAGTTGATCTTAGTGCACTTGAACAAGATCTTCTGAAGCTACTGTCTGCAGATGGAAATGGTGTTCTGTTTCCGGCAGTAGCTTCCTCGGAATATAAGTTGAGAGCAACGGTAGGAAGTGCATCCCTTTATCTATTACTAGTTGTTAAGCTTTATTCAGAAGAAGAATATTTGCTTTTTTGAATTGGTCTCAGGTTCTAATTTAGCCAAGTATAATATTATGAGCAAACAGATGCAAAGCATAGTTATGTAAGTATAACCAGTAAATCAATTACTGTCCTCAATCCAAACTAAAGCTTCTTTAATCGTTCACTCTATTCGGGTTTATACAGCAAAATAGGGGAGTAATATACGAGATATAACCTTTAGCGGTACATTATAGAATAGAAGGAGCTTGGACTACACTTAAGAAGACGACTAAGAGGAGGCTAGGGCTCAGGCATGCGTATTCCATACCAAAATGCTAGAAAACAATCATAATTACTTTTATGAATTTTCATATCGCTGTTCTTTTGGTGTCAAATCTGAAGCTAGAAGCAGCATACTACAAATTGTTCGTCAGTTATTGATTAGTTTAGTAGTTTTTTACTTTTCTTTGCTTTGGCTTGTTTCTTCTTCACAGAGAGTTCTGAAGAATTCCTAATAGTAAGTTATTTTGTCTAGGTCTTAAAAGCACCTCATGGTGATGTCTTGACATGTATGGAGATGGCCAAGGTACAATATATGCTCAGAACTATTTCCAGGTTATGATTGCTCTTAGGTTCTTTCAAGGATGTTCAACTTAGAAACCCTGGCATTTGCAGGTTGCTGATTTAATTGCTTTTGTCACATCTGCAAGTTCCTCTAATGAAGAAGATTGTCATATAGATGCCTTTGGATCTCACTGCCTTTCGGTCTTTAGAGCCCTTGGTCTTCCTAGTACTGCAGTGCTGATTCGTGTAAGGATGAAGATACTTTCCTGAAAGGAAGAGATTCCTTTTGTCATTTTCTTGGGAATGCTTTGGTAAATATTTTAGACTTGAGTAAGTTTTCTTCTGTGCTATAGGATCTGCCCAGTGAGATAAAAAAGAAAAATGATTCAAAGAAGGCATGTGCATCTAGCCTGGCTTCTGAATTTCCAGAGGACTGCAAGTTTTATCCAGCAGATACAAAGGATGAGTTGCATAAAGTAATGAGTTGGAGATTGTCTTTTATCGCTTACAGTATTTGTATGCTATGATGTCTTCTGGCATATTTCTGTACTAGTCTAGTTAACCTATGAAATCATTGCTTTTTGGGTTCTGGTTTGTAGTTCTTATGGCTTTTTAAGGAGCAGAGGCTCTCAGTACCTCATTGGCGTAATCAACGGCCATATCTAATGGCTCAAAAGGTATGGACCTTTGGGTTTTCCACTTTCTTGATGTATTTATCTCTTGTTTGATGTCCTGTTTGATAATTTGTTTTTAGCTTTTTTTAGTTGAGATCTTTTCAGCCAGAAAAAAGGAGCAAAAGCAATCTCTTTGTAATTTTGCATCTTCTTGATTCCTTGCGGGGGGGGGGGAGCAACAGCAATCATTCTCCTAACATTAATATGTTGTTACATCAGACTTGAATTTAGTCGTTAGATTATGTATGTTGACCTTGCATGAATTTTCTCCGAAATTGTTTGACAGTGAATGCTTCAATAGAGTGGAGTGGATATATGGGATCCATATAGTTAACACAAACTAATTTGAGATTGCAGAGTAGCTAATTGAATGATTGATTGATGTTTGCTGATTTCTTATCCGGTTCAACAATTTAGCACCTGCTTTTCTAAATTTCAGCTAATGTGTATGCTGTCTCTCTAAATACATTTCTAGAGAGCATGACTGTGATGGCTTGCCCCTTTTTTACCATTTTGTGGAACTTTAGTTGTCTCAGCGATTTGTATGGAAGTGATGTATTTCATATAGGTTCATTCATTGTTATCAGTTAGGCAGACATCTGTTGACAGTCAGCATAATTCAATTTAACTATGATGAATCCTCTGAGTGGCCTAAATAAACTGGAATAGATACAGTTCATATAGCCGATTCTAACTTGTTTGGCTTGTTTGGGATTGAGTCATAGTTGATTGAATGTAAGGCAGACATTTCTTCATTCCTAGACTGACTACCCAAAAACTAAAACGTATAGACCATTTTCATCTGCTCAACTTTAATATCAATGCAGGTGACTGTGAATTGACTTTGTTCTGAACTATAGTTTTGGTCTTTGTACTTCTTTTTGCAGACAAGGTTGTTAGTTTAGGATTCAAGATTAATTTCTTTCTTCGGGTCTTGTTGTGTTTCAGGTCGACATATTAGCTGATAATTCCATTTCAGGAAAATGTACACTCCTCCTCTCTGGTTATATTCGTGCTCGTAGCCTGTCTGTGAATCAGCTGGTAATTGTTTTGCTTCAGCATATAACTTTGAAATATTAAAGATACCTTGACATTAAATACTCCTGGATCAGGTTCACATAACAGGTGCTGGAGATTTTCAGTTATCCAAGATTGAAGTTCTCAAGGATCCATGTCCCCTGAACGTGAGAAAAGGGGACTTAATGGATTCTGATGATATGAATGAGACACAGGTGAACTTTTATTTTGCTTACATAAACAGAATTTTTTTGTGGTATTGAAAAAGTTAGTAAGATAAGATTGAACTGTAAAATAGTGATTTCCTATTAATTCTACTCATTCATGCTTGAATTTCTCTGGATTCATTTCTTGTCTCACCATTCTTCTCTTTCTTTGGACCTAGAGGCAACATTTTGGCAGACAACAAAGTAAAATTACTACTCCTCTTTGTATAAGGCATTTTACTGACGAAGTTCAATATTCCAAAGTTGTATATAGACGAGGCAAATTACAAATTGAAGTATTTTGAGGTTCAAATCCTCAACTATTTTTACCTTATCAAAAAAAAAAAAAAGAACATGTACTAAAATAATGGGCCTATAGTATTGTAGCTATATGCTTCTAGTGCAGCTGACATCTTTTCTCCCCCTTTTCTGGATGATGTATTCTCATAACCTCCAACCCTCTCCTTTATCGGTGTAACATGATATGCAAACATCTATTCTCCTCCTGTGCCTGTTGTATTACATTTCGTGGTTCATTCAGCAGAATACTTGGTTTCCATCTCTCCTCATCCCAGCTACTTCTTCCAATGTATTACAGGTTGTCAGTTGCTTGATTCCTGACCCTATGAAGCAAGAGCCTTTACTTGTTGAGAATGTCCCTGATCCATTGGCTGGAGAGCAGGTATAACTCTATTCTTTGTACGATTTTATCGTTCAGACTATGAAAGCAGGAGTGGTCAAAGTTCATACATGAAATGCATGTGTCTTAACATTCTACCTTGTGCATTTCTTTGTAACCACTGGGTTTTCAATTCATGATGAAATGCATGTCTCTCATCATTGTACCTACTTGTGCCATTCTTCTGTAACCATTTGTAATGTGTTCAAGTATTTGATCTCTATGTTGGTCTTAATCAGACATGGCCTACTGAGGCAGAAATGGCTGAAGCAGAAAGAAATCATGAGGAAAGAAAGCTGAAAAGGAAAACTCTTCCTAAGGGTACTTCTGAATACCAGGTTCATTTTCTGTCAATAGTTGTGCAAACATGCTATTCTTTTTTGTAACCTAGGTGTATTGGTTTATACCAGAAATAATTAGTTGACTTGCAGGCTGCTTGGATTGTAGAAGATTCAGACGCTGATGTTTCAGAGAGCGATAATGAAGAAGATGATGGTATGGTCTTGGACGAAGGGGAGAATACCTTTAATAGCCAGGGGCGTATGCATGAATTTGAGCTCGATGATGACCAGGCTTCTCTATCACTCGAGTCAGATGAAGAAACTGAGACTCATTCTATGATGATGGTGGGTATACCTATGAGCCTAGACATGACTATCATTTTTCCATTTATGGCATTGTCACATATAGTAAAGCTGATAAGAGTAATCGGGATGATCAAAAAAGGGAAAGGAAAATGCAAGTTGTTAACTACTTATCTCATGAAGAAACAGAGTTGAAAAGAAGATAATGGTGGTAATAACCCTCGGGGTTGGCCTGGTGGCAATTGACTTGAGCCTTGGGGTTTACTCCCTTTCAAGGTCTCAAGTTCGAAACCCACTGGGTGCAAACAATTTTTGAGGGCGATCGGAATGGGTAAAACCTGATTTAACCGTGGTGCACTTGCGGGAAACTCCTTGCCGAGTGCCTGTGCACCCCCGGGATTAGTCGGGGCTCTCTTAGAGGTTCGGACACCCTGTGCAAGTCAAAAAAAAGAAAAGAAAAAGATAATGGTGGTAATTTCCATGAATCAAATATATGATACTTCTAATTCTTGGCGATCAAGCCTACCATTTTAGCTTGGATGGGATAAACAGCCTCAAGGTCTTTCTGTAGTAGCTTTTTAGGGGACAACAAAAATATGTAGAATTTACACAACAAAATGTGGAATCAATCTTTACAATAGGTGATATTGTTGTAAATGAAAGGTGTTTTAAGGTGATGGACATACACGCCATGTGTATGTTGTTGAAATATTAACTTCAATTATGTTTTTGTCCACTGTGTTTATTTACCTTTTCATATTGTTAACTGCGGTTGTAGCTGATTTTGACTGCTGACTGTTTGGCTTATGAATACATAAAGCATTTGAGCTCTTTGAGCAATATTAATATACATATGTGGTTTGCAGAGGGATTTATAACAAAGTATAGTAAAGCCTGATATTCTCCCACTGTGGGTTTAATCACATATTTCCCGTATGGTCCCCATCTAATGTCACCAGTTACTAGGGTTTGATTATGCTATTTTCAGAATAACCATCACGGTATATCCTGTTTCTGTTGCCAGATACAGCATGTTTCCTATAGTATTTTGCCTAATATGTTGAATAATATTCTCGTGCATGTGAAGCTGTTTGATGCATCTCTTATGCAAAAGGGAGCAAAATGTTTTAGGTGCCCTGGCCACACCTGCTCAGAGAGTAATTGCTCTTAGTTTTTCCTTTCTGAAGTAAGGATGTGCAACCCAATGGCCTCTTGGGGAAGAGAGGTCCGGGGGGGGGGGTTGTATCTCTCAGAAGTAACAACTGTTGAATGGAATCGTCAGTACAAACATCCGACCTCAAGAGAGAGTGCCCCCTTGTAAACTAAAAGCTTTGTTAAAATCTCATGGGTGCTTGTAAAACTAAATGATGTTTAGTACAATTTAGAACCAGTATGTCAAAAAATCATTCGTTCAGACCTTTACCAATCAAAAAAGAGAAATCTTCTTTTGAATGTATTATTTTCCCCAAGTGTGTTCTGTTAGTTGGATTCTGAACTTATGTATTGTGTAGGATGGTGATAACTTGACCAAGGAGCAAATAGAAGATGAGATAAGAAAAATTAAAGAAGCACATGCTGAGGATGAAGGTACTTATTTCAATTTCCACCGCTTAGCAGTTTCCTATGTTTTTGTTATTTCGGGGATCTTTCTTTTGATCTATTTTTCGGTTTGCCTACAGAATTCCCCGATGAAGTGGATACGCCATTGGATGTTCCTGCTAGGAAGCGTTTTGCCAAGTACAGAGGCCTCAAGTCTTTCAGAACTTCCTCCTGGGATCCCAAAGTACCTTCTTCTGTTAATTGAAAATTGTGTCTAGAAAAATCTCTGGACATGATCTAATTGCATTAAAAATCTTGGATGGGATTTGCAGGAATCTCTACCTCAAGAGTATGCTAGAATATTTGCATTTGACAATTTTAGTAGGACGCAGAAGCATGTACTGTCTAGAGCCCGAGAGATGGAACAGAAAATTGATGAATGTATACCAGCTGGTTCATATGCAAGGCTCCATATCCGGGAAGTTCCAATTGGTGTGGCAAACAAGTTAAATATTGTAACGAAGACAATGCCTGTGACCCTGTGTGGTCTGATGCAGCATGAGTCTAAAATTTCTGTCCTCCACTTCAGGTACATCATCTTGTTATATGCTTTTATGACGTTGTTTCCTTATTTTCTTCCCCTAGTGATTTTGTTTGTAATTGTTTAAGGACTTGAGTAACTTTCTGTTTGCAGCTTGAAAAAGCATGACAGTTACACTGCTCCAATAAAAGCTAAAGAAGAGATGATATTCAATCTTGGCTTTCGCCAGTTTGTTGCAAGGTACTTTTCTTCTGTGAATAAACTTTGTAACCTTTTGCCAAGTTAAGTTACTAATGTTCACTGACTTCTTTCTCCCCCCTCCCCCAATGATTACAGGCCGATATTTTCTTCAGATAGCTTTAATGCTGACAAGCAAAAAATGGAGAGGTTTCTTCATGCCGGGCGTTTTTCAGTAGCTTCAATATATGCTCCTATTTCATTTCCTCCACTTCCTTTAATTGCCTTGAAGATTAAAGACGACGCAACTCCTGCCACTGTTGCTGCCGTTGGCTCTTTGAGAAGTATTGACCCAGATAGGATTATTCTAAAGAAAATTATTTTAACCGGGTAAGATTCCTCTGACATTTTAAGGGGTGGCTTTGGATATGCAATTCCTTGTTTATGTGAGAGGGG
>JASVEL010006164.1:0-88277 GCA_032618575.1 Nicotiana noctiflora | reverse complement strand
GCTAAACTCTTGCTATGCACGGGGTTCGGAGAAGGGTTTAGTGTTTGCATCCTTATCATGTATTTCTGTAAGAGCTGTTTCCTATGTTCGAATCCGTGACTTACTGGTCAAAGTAAACAATGAATATGACCGAAATTTGTGTAAAGATCATGTTTTATTTTTTCTATTACAGATCTTCACTAATGCTGATAAGGTCCATGCTCTGAAAGCTTTGAATAGGCTAGGATTAGAAGATTGTTTTGAAGGGATTTTATGTTTTGAGACTCTGAATCCAATTCACAAGAGCACTCCATCAGATGACGAAGACGATATCGAGTTTTTGGGATCAGCTACATCCTCAAACACTACTGCTGCTACTAATGGCACTGAGATCTTTGACATTATTGGTCATTTTGCTCAACCTAAACCTGGATCAGTATTGCCAAAAACACCAATTGTTTGTAAACCTTCAGAAATTGCCATTGAACGCGCTTTAAAGATTGCCAACATTAATCCACACAGAACTGTAAGATTAATTTCTTCAATTTCTTGAATCCTATTTCAAAAAATTATTGTTATTTCAATGTACTGATTTGGAATGTTTCCAATTTTTCAGCTTTTCTTTGAAGATAGTGTCCGTAACATTCAAGCTGGCAAGCGTGTTGGTCTTGATACAGTACTGGTAAGTTGATTTCATTTTATATGAAAAATAATGACATAATTATATATTCGAAAATTCTTAACTTCGAACTTTGCATTTAACCGTTAATAACACGTTCTTTTAACCACAAAAATGTCATAGCATATTTAAGACGATAAGTCAATCCATATATTATTTTATGTTATGTGGTCGAAAGTTTTCTTTCAAAAATTTACGTACTCAGTCGAATACTATCAAAATAAATGTAACAAAGGGAATAGCATTTACGAGAGCAATCTTGTGTGCACTAAAAATGACAGCCTATGCACAAAGTATTTTGCGTTCACACACCCAAAAAAGTATCGCTTTTTTTTCCTAGTACAAATATTAGTAGCTGATTCCACGACTCGAACTTGTTACCTCTTATTTTGTTATGTTGCTAATGTTGTAGTGTTGTTGCTGTTATTTTCAGGTTGGCAATTCACAAAGAGTTGTAGGTGCAGATTATGCATTAGAAAGTATCCACAACATAAGGGAAGCATTACCACAACTTTGGGAAGTTGACAGGGTGGCTGAACTTAACTACTCAGGTGTTGCTGTTGAGACATCTGTCACAGCTTAAGATAATATATCAATGCCTTAGTACTGCTGCTGTTGGGAGAAAAAAAAATAATCATGATCCGAAATTAAATGATGTAGATGTTTTGTTGCCATTATCAAATTAATTAGTCTATTAGTCCTCTCAACTACTGATGATAATGATCCACAGATCTTGTAAATAAACTCCCTTTTGTTTCTCCATTCTATTTATCAGCCTCTACTCTTTCTATGATTTTATAATAAAAAGTTGAATTATTATTGTCATTTTTCTAAAGAATAAAGTTTTGCATCATTATTAAAAACAATCTCTCTATTCTTCGAGGCAGGGGTTTTACACTACTATCCCTAGACCTCACACGTAGAATTATACTGGATTATTATTGTTGTTGTTGTAAAGTTTTGCATCATTTCAAGTAGGGGGTCAAATGGACGAGTTGAGCTGGTTTTGGGAGGGTTAAAATGGCCTGAGTTAATAATTGACTCGCCCAAAAATTACTTGGACTGAGATGAGCTTGGTCAAAATGGTTGGGTCATAGCCTAATTCTCCAAATTCTTATCAAGCTTCAGTTAATGTGTGTTGTTATGAATTATTTAATTATCAAATAAAACTTTTAACTTTTATTATGGTCATATATATATATATATATATATATATATATATATATATATATATATATATATATATATATATATACGTATCAAACAAAAATATTATTTTAAAGTTGACCTGAGATGGGCTGGGTTCAATAATGGGTGGGTCAATGAACGGCCCAACTTTGGGCAGATTGAATGGGTTTGGGCTTAAATTGTCACTCTAAATTTCAACCTTACCATGATTGGTCTATAAATAGTAGCCAACATATTTTATAGGAATTTTTACCTCCTATAGTAAATGTTAATACCTTATTTATTTTAAATAAATTATATTCTATAGATACTTTTAAGGTTTATAGCAAAATATTTAATTTTGGTTACCTCCTAGACCTAAGTCACTAAATACGCTAATCAGTTACAATATTTTCTTTCTCCCTCTACTTTGATACATCTCATTCTCTTTCTACATCCCATTAAAAGTTTTTGTTCTCTTCCTCTTCTCTGTCTAGTTTGCTTGCGATTTCTCCTCCGTCGATACAACATTGTGAATTTCCCCCGACTTGTACAAAATATATTTGTATGATGTAGTTTCCCCATTTGCTGAAAATGGGTAGCTTTCCCGTATAAAAATAGCCAACGATCCTTTCCCTTTCATAAAACAACCAAAATCCTTACGAAGATATGCAATTACTCATCATGGCCCGGTGTCAAAACCATCGGTGACAGCGAGGGTTCTGTCTCCGGCGGTGGCAACAGTGTCGACGGGGTTTATAATCCTAAAGAAGATACGCAGATGCCCATCATGAATTTGAAGTATTTCAAATGCAAGACCCATCCCCTCTATCAGATTGTTATCTAAAAAAATTCATTTCTTATTCATCATTTTCTTTATTCTATTGTTCAAGCTCATGCTCTAAGATTTTTTTTCAGTGTAATTCAATGTATCTCGTTGTGTTCCATGAATTTCATTGTATTCACTATGTTTTTTTCTCATTGTATTTTAATGTATCCCACTTTATTCTATATATATCATTGTATTCACTGTCTTGTTATATGCCATGAATATATTCATAAGTTTTTTAATTAATATAATTTAATTAGGACCGAGTCTGGCATGTGCTAGGTTAGAGTTCAGCTCTGAAAGGAAGTTCATAAAACTCCTAGGCAACAGGTAGCCTTAGATAATCAAGGAAATGATACTGCTAATTGGAAGTGATTTGACGAGAGTATATGTCTCAGAAACTGGGAATGTGATTAAACTGATGATACTTCGATAGTATTACGGCCTTTTCTTGTTGGATCAATTGGTGGTATTCGGGTTTGCTTGGTGGCACATGAAATTTTGAAGTATCTATCGTTGAATGACGGGGTATTTAAGGTGTGGTATGCATTCAAACGGCAAAATTGGGATCATGTATGATGATTCGTGTGCTATATGGAGTTGGAGACCAGAAGTTCTCATGTACGGGCTATGTCGTGGTTGTGGATCCTATGTATTCGGCACCGTTTAGCGACAATCAGGATTTGGAGTCTCAAGTGGGTATTTATTTGCTGGTATATTAGATTTTGGATGTGATGTTGAAATTTAGACTGGTTGTCTTAGTGTTAGGTGATTTTGAATTATTGTGCTACGGGCTATACCGAAAATGCCACGGGTTGAGTGGCGAGGTACATTGGATTATGTTCTTGCAGAGTGTTTTATATTTCAAAGACCCAGCAGACGGCTAGGAAGGATTGCTTTTCTTAATTAGGCCTTCGTGATGGATGTTAGTGCAGAGGTTTCTACCATTGGTTCCGTTCTCATGTTAAGGGACTTTTCGGATGCATTTCTTATGGACAGGCATGTCGCCGGGCGAGGTTGTGGATTTCAATATTGATTTGGTGCTGGGCACCATATCGTATAGCTCCGGCAGGAGTTATAGTAGTGGAATGAGCAGTTTCAGGCTTTCTTGGTAATAAGTTTGTTGGTAGGCAGATGTGGGTAAGTGTTTAGCTTGAGTTGGCTTGGTTGGCCCCGAATTGTATTATTGAGGGAAAGGTTTATTCGATCATTATTGAGTTTGCTAGTGATCTGAGAAGAGATACGAGTTATTTTTTGGTGTTGTGAGACGTTATGATTTGTTGGTTATGGGCACATGTGATGCGGTTCTATCGGGGATTCATAGTGAAAGTCGAGCGGAAAGAGTAATTAGGTGTTGTTTGGTAAATGGAGTATTGGTTATGACCTATCGGATTGTGTGGCGTATGTTATTTGTTTCACCGTGTGTATAATGAATTTCTTTGGTTCCATACATTAAATTGTGCATGGCTATAAATTTTGAGCATAGTGACTTGAGGTGTTTCATGTGTAACAGTATTTGGATAGGATTGCGCATTGTAATGAGGCCACTTGGAGATATGACCTTTCGGGGTAGATTCGGGTGTTCTATTTCTATGATGTGAGATGAGGTCTCAGCCTTGTGTTGTGATGGTACTGATGAGCTTGAGGTACAACTCTTTTGTTTGAGTCATTTTTCATGTTCTGAGTATGTTCAGACCGTTCCTTATTGGTGCGCATATTATGCAAGTTTTGGCTTAGGCCCGTATTGAGGTGTCATATCACCAGAGTGGTGTGTTGGATTCTAGGTGATTGTTGGGGTCACTAATGAATACAAAAGGATTTGATTTCATCTTGTTGGAAGGATAATATCGAGGTTCAGCTTGGAATCTGTTGTGGTATTAGTCAAAAGGGAAGTGGTTTCATGAATGGTTGTTACGGTTTATTACGTGTTTTATCTATCGTTTGAAGTATATGAAAGTGTTGGAATAAGGCCTTAGTTGATAAGAGTTTTCTACCGGTATTCGAGTGTTGCGGGCAACTGTTGTGAATAGAAGTTATCGTCTCGAGTGTTTGGGTTATGTAGTATATCATATAATTGCACCTGAGGTTGCAGGTACGGGTTATTATATCTGGTTCAGGCTTATTCTGAGTATAGGTGGGGTTCTGATCTTGTGTATGATTTCGAAAAGTGCAATATGGATCTATGGTTTACGGACTAGATGGATTGTGAAATTTTAGCTATGTTGTGTTATCGGAACTATGCGAGAAGGGGTGATATAGGATCACCCTCGGGTATATGCTTAGTAAGGTCATTCAGCTAATGGTTGTCTTCTAGGACAACTCTGGGTACGCTAGAGGACGAGCGTTTGTTTAAGTTGGGTAGGATATGACAACCTGACCCGTCGTCTCACGAGAACCGCTTTGTATCCCTCATTTCCTGCTTTGTTATGATTCATTATCAGTGTCTTGTGTGAACGAGTTGAATTGGGTTGATTTTTGGAAGTAAATGAGACACTTAGTCTCTTTAAGGAAGGCTTGTTTTGGAAAAGCTAACCGGATGTTTACCTATGAGTTAGAGGACTCGGATGTGGATTATGACGATTCGGTTAGCTTCGGGGGACGATTTGTGACTTAGGAGTGTGATCGAAAGTGATTTTGGAGGTCCGGTATAGAATTAGGTTTGAATTGGCGAAGATAGTATTTTGGCAAATTCCGGCTGATAGGTTAGATTTTGATCCAAGGGTCAGAATTAAATTTCTAGAGTTGTTGTAGCTTCGTTAGGTTATTTGGGATGAGTGTGCAAAATTTGAGGTTATTCGGAGGTGATTTGGTAGGATTTTTTATCAAATGCGTGCTTTGAAAGTTTTAGAAGAACTTAGGCATGAATCTGATGTAAATTTGGTGTTTTGAGAGTGCAACTAAGTTTGAATGATTAATGTGATGTGCTAGTATGTTCGTATATAGTTCCGAGCAGCTCGGGTGAGTTTCGGATAGGTTTAGGCTGCGCTGTGCTCGTTTTTCTTATGCTTCGACGTCGTTACTTCAAGCATAAATAATAGCATATTGAGTAAATGAGCTCTGATTGTTGTTTTTAATGAATTATTAGATCTGTATCGTAATTACGGACCCGTAACAAAAAGAATCGCCGAATTTGTACATCATATGAGGATTTTATGGCCATTTTACCAAGGTTGCCCAAATTTTCAGGTTGAAGAAATTGTCCCTAACAGTGTATTAAAAACATGCAATATTTGTAAATCTTAAAATATATATATCTCCTTCATTATAAGGTCAAATTGAGTGATTCAAAAGCCTAAACTCATTGTAATTTCACAAGAAATCCATTGGGAGCAGTAAAATGTGTGAACAGTATACCTATAATGAGCAGGTCGAGTTTTCTTCCAATTTTGGAACGAGAAGAAGCTTCTGAAGTAATTTTTATGAGAAAAAATTAGTGTGTATCACAGAGGTAAGTGATTTGATTATTAAAATTCATTTATGGGTGATTATAGACCATAATCCCAGCCTTTAATTCATGAAAAATAGTAGAAACATAGGATTTTGGGGCCTCAGATTATGAGACTTTTAGGGGTCGATTTGAGGGGTCAAACGGACTCCGATTTTAGGGTTCTTTATATGTACGGAATCGGAAGAAGATGAAGAACACTTTTCTGTAAAATTGTCTGAGTTTCAAGAAGTGGACCTGGGGCTCGGGTTTTTTCAATTTCGGGATTATTGATGTTTTTCGATTATTTTCGATTGGGTATCGATCTTATAATATAATGTGACGTATTCGTTGTGGTTTTGGTCAAATTCGACGCGCGAGGAGGCCGATTTTAGGGGCAAAGGCGTCGCGATCTAGGAAATTCACCGGTTCGAGGTGAGTAATAATTGTAAATGATATCCTGAGGGTTTGAAACCCCGAATTTGTACAACGTAGTGCTTTATTGAGTTTAAACACGCGCCTTATGACAAGCGCGAGGTTATTTACTACTAGGAATTGTGTCTTGGTCCGTCCCGATTAATATTTTTATCGCGTATTTAAATGAGATGTATTTGTTATCAACATGATTTGGGCTTCTTGCTATATTTGAGGCTTTATGCCGACTACTTGAGTCCTTCGTGAATTTTTATCACTCTTTTCTTACTATTTGATGTACTATTTGAATTCAGCCCTGTTGATTATACTGTTTTACAAACTCAGCCACTTTAATTGAATTTTAAGACTTAAATGATATTTTCACTATTGTTTGGGCTGAGCACTATTATTTTATTTATGCCCGAGGGTCTTATGATGTTTCTAGACTGAGTGAGGCCTATGGCCTGAGGTATATTTATATGCCTCAAGGTGGCTGGAGTGATGTGATGAGGCTTTCAAGCCTCGTGAGTGATATGAGGAGGCTTTCAGGCCTCGTAAGTGATGTGAGGAGGCTTTCAGGCCTCGTGTGTGATTTGAGAAGGCTTTCAGGCCTTATGTTGATATAGAGCTTTGGCCGTAAGGTGTCCCTCCGGAGTCTGAACACCCACAGTGAGCGCGGATACCCATATGCTCTGAGAGTGAGCCCGAGGGCTGATGCTATGCCAAGTGACTAATACTGAGCCCGAGGGGCTGATACTGTTCTGAGCAATTGATATTGAGTCTGATGGGATATTACTGTTTTGAGATATTGCCCGAAGGGTGAACCTTTATTTGCTCATCTTGCATATTTGCTTGCCTTTTTATCTGTTATACTATGGTATTTGTGCCCGAGGGGCGGATTTATTGTGCTTATCGCCACTAACTGTTTTGAAATCATTTTGTAACTATGGAAAATATCATTTTCAAACGAGATTTCACTAAGCCAAGATACTTTCAAAGATTTCACAGCTTCACTATTTTTCTCAAAGGATTGTACCCTGCTTCTATACAGCATGATGGTTTGTTTTACGTGATTTCTTACTACTCAGTTGTTATTTACATTTATTACTCACTGAGTTGGAGTACTCACTTTACACCATGCACCTCGTGTGCAGATATAGGTATCTATTCACCCGGAAGCGGGTTTGGCCAATCAGATGCAGAGTTATATGAATTAAGGAGGTGATTGTCAGCGTTCGCAACACCATGTTTCTCTCTTCTGTTCACTATTCCGGTTTTGTACATTTTTGACCTTGTAGTGGATTCACATTCAGATAGATGCTCGTGACTTGTGACACCACGATTAGGGCTGTGTTGGGTTGTATTATTCGTTAATTAATACTATTAAGTCATATGTAAGTTGTTTATTTATGTTTAACTCTTTCTGAAAAGACGAGTTGGTTTAGTTGGCTGGCCTCGTCTTCACAAGATGCGCCATCACAACCAGTGCGGAGTTTGGGTCGTGACAGATTAGCTGGATTTTCCTGATTCACGCATATTTTTGCTACTGTATTCATGAATACAATAGTTTAAATACAACAAATATATCTTATAACTACATAAAAAGTATCTATAATCCATAATATGACAAATGATATTTATAGATGGTTAATTATTACTAAAAAATAGTGCTTTATGAAAATTTCTCTATAAGAGATTGACAGGGTCGTATTATGCAAATGACTCAAGGAAGATTGGTTTAAAGACCATAATAATATGCTAATAATATAGTTTAGCCACTTGCGTAACGTATCAAACATGAATCACATGGAAATGATATTGATATTAATACGTTGTTTAAACATACCAAATTATGATTAAGATGTATGTATCAAACTGGCATCAGCTCAATAATTGCTTTGGAAATTTTATTATTTTCAGATTGTGGCGATATGACATCTTCTGCAATTATAGGTGTGATGGGTAGGGATGATGTCATTAGTGCCTACATTTCCATGTGAAGCCAAATGATATGATTAAGAACTAATTAATTTGGACTTAACGTAGGTTTTCTAGGTCTGTAGATGGATTAGGACTAGGCAAATTCGTGGAAGAAGGGATTTTTCTTCCACGATTATAACACTACTGCAAATGGAATTTAAAGGGATTGGTTATGTAGTAAAACGCCTTCAATTTCAATGGATTGGTTGAGACGCTTCATTTGATGAGTTGGTGTCCCAATCAGCTTGCACACACTTCAATTATTTCACGTATAATATATACTAGCTCTTATCGGTACAAATAACTCTATCTACTAATGTTTAAGTAGATATACGACCAACATAGATATCGAATAATCCTATCCATTAAAACTTAGTTTTAAAAAGAAAATCACCTAGCCCTTTTTTGCTTTATTAGGCCACGCCTTTGGGTAACCTAAGCGATTTTTCATTAAATTATTTTCCTTTTCTCTCTTACATACTCTTTAGCATGTCCTGAAGAACCTTCCACTCTACCTTGTCATATCCCTTATTTTCGTTCAATCCAAAGACATTTTGTACTAGCGCTCCTAAAAGGCTAAATTGTAACAAATAGTAATATAAATGGAGAAAGACCAATTACAAAAATCTGCGAAATTCATTGTCTTATAATATGCCACAGGAATTGCATAGTTGAGTTGCTATTAAACTTATTGTCACGCCCCCTTTTCGATCCCCGTAAAGAAAATATTTGTATGTTTTATGAATTGCTGTGGGTTAAAGAATTTTTCCCATTAAAGTGATAATTTTGATATAGAGATTATTTTATTGTTCAGAGTCGCCACTTGAAATTGATTTTGGGTATTTCAAGTCACCTTTTATTTGAATATCTATTCAAAGGAAGATTTGAGTCTTTTATTATTGATCTGCGAAAATAAAGTCCGGTTAAGGAATTCTGTTGACCGGAGAAAAGGCGTAAGGCATTCCTCGAGTCCCATAATTCTATCACGGTTGCTTTATTGACTTAAAACTTGGCTTGAACTAATTATGGACAAACTGTGATTTATAAGATTCATGTTTTACCTATTTGCTTCTATCTCATGATTATTAGACGACTTAAAGAATATTTCGAATAATAAGATTCATAACCACACTACGCAAGCGAATGCGTGATCGACAAAATTTATTATTTAGTCATAACAGTGCTACGCAAGCAAATCTGCATTCAGAACAAACAATTATTAGCACGTTATTTACTTTAGAAAAATTACTACTATTGTGCTTTGAGAAAAAAATTAACTTTTTGGAAATTTATTAAATGTCGCTATCGCGCTACGCAAGCGAATTCGCGATTTTTAGCAAAGGATTAACTAAATTTAAAATGGACTAAAACTAATGGATATGGCACGAGATTGTTGAATTAACTTATTAAATGTTAAATATCATGTTGTGCAAGTAATTCCGTGAGTAGAAGCGTGCCTACTAATTATCTAACGCTCAAATTAATTAATTAAGAAAACAATTAAATTATTTCAATTTGTAGAGAAAATAATTTTTTTATTTAAAATTAATTGTGCGACAAACATGGCGTTGAAAATTGGATCGGCCTTGTTAGCAAGTGAAAATTGGCCGGTTATGGAATTACACTTGGTATTGGGCTGCTGGAATTACAAAAAAGGCCCACGACTTATTAAGAAGATAACCACCTATAGAATAGGTTAAGACCTAATTATAACATATAAATACCTTTTCAAATTTTACATAATATAATAACCTTTTCTATTTTTGTAGCAAAAATTCAATGTTTAATGATTTCCTATATTTAAGCCTTATTTTTCTCAATCCAGTATAACTCCCCTAATATTTTATTTTCTCTTTCATCTTAATACATCTTTTCACCTTTTTCAGCAGCGGCGATAGCAGTGGGACCCAGGGATGGCAATCCCAACTCCTTAGATTTCACCTTCTTCTTCTTCTTCTTCTTCTTCTTCTGTAAAACCCCATTTTCCTTGCCCTTCAACTTCTTTGGTTCTAGTAAACCCCCATCAAATTTCCCAAAATTATCGTTTAGCCCCAATTCGTCTGATTCTTGAGATGAATTCAAATTATGAGGCTCCCAATCAAACGCCTTTTTTACCTTCTTGGGATTCCAAAAATCCCCATCCCTATCATCCTTTCTTGATGAGCATACGAAGAGTCTTCAAAACTTCTGTAGAGATTATTCACCTCCGCCGCCGGAAGACTCTTCTCGCCGGATCGTCACCGAGATTCGCCGGAGAACGGGAAGGAACTGGTTGTCAGTCACAAGCTGAAGGACTTGTTTGTTTCGTCGCCTCCCTCGTTTGAGAAGACAAGTCTATTCACATGTATTTGTGTGTATTTTTTATTAATTTATGTTTACTGTATTATGTTTATTCACAGTATGCATATCTATTTATTTTTTTCAATTAGTATTGTTATTCAGTAGAATTTATAATAGTATGTATATGTATTCAACTGTATTTATCTTACATAAATGAAGTTATATCTGTTTTATACAACATATATTAGTAGTGTATTTTCTGAAATTGTAGCATACGACTGATGAATACTCAATATACGGTGTTCAGATTTGTATTCCTCTGTTTTTTTGTCGTTAAATTGGCTCAATATAGAGAAGAATACCTATGGATTTCGTATATTTAAGTTAGTTAACTAAAATAATGGAATTAATTTTTTTTTGATTTCCTTCCATTTATATCTTATTCATCTTATGCGCTTACTCGTTACTATTTTCACGCTAAATACATATTAATACACTTAAATACAGTTTGGCATTTATAGCAATCCCAATTTATGCAGCGGATCTTAATGTTGTATTATTAAATACAACTTGTTTAATACACTAAATACATTATAGAATACCGTAAAATATTTCTATATCATGTAATATTAGAAATGGTTTCTATTTATTGCTAATTAGGTCTTTATGAATGCTCTTTATGAAAAATTCTCTACTAAAATTACTAAAGAGAGATAAACCTTCTACTAAAATAATTTGGACTTAATCATGTTGGGCCTAGTATTTCAGCGCAAAATTCTTTCATTTCTACTTTGCAAACCCACTGCCCAATATTATTTTTGTCTATTTTACATTTTTTTAATTAAATTAAAAAAAAAAAACTCAACCTCTTTTTCAATCCAATATCAAAGTTTAAAACTCATAAACACATCAATAATGCCACATGTATTTTATTGACAAAAAAATATAGCAAACTAAATAGAGAAAAAAAAAAGACAAGAAATAAAACATAATTGATTATCTGATTTCTTTTAATTCCAAATAGTGATCCAATGACTTAAACATAAATGATCAATTCCTAGCAATAGACTTTCCCTTATTCGAGGTATATCAAAATACTAAGTATGTTTCTTTGATGTGTTTTCAAACTAAAAACATATATTTACTCTATTCTATAACTATCGGAAGAATTAAAATCTATCTTACGGGCACTTGTTCTTTAAACTAAGTTGTGCCATTATACGAGCTAGATTTAACAGCACAACCTCTTAGGAACTAAACAAGTCAAATAAAACTTTTAACTTACAGAAAAGTTAGAAGAAGCTGAAACTTTAAGGAAAAGAGAACGCGTGTTTCATGAAGTTTTGTCACGGTCTAAACCCCAGTCGTGATAGCGCCCAACACATTGTTAGGCAAGCCCGACCATTTTTCGATAACCAGTTCAATTATTAATTAACAATGTTCCATTAAATGACAATTAGCCTGTTTCCATAACAATACAATGACAAGTGCGGAATTTAAAAGCAACAGGATAACAACCTCAATAGATCCGGTATCAAAAGTCTGAGCCTCTAACAATGGAGTACATCCTATACAATCCGAGTCTAAGAAGAATAAACAAAAGATAGATAGAGGAAGGAAGAGATCGGGTCCTGCGGACGCCGACAACTACCTCGATATCTCCTCAGCAGATGATAAGACATCAGTGTATAGCTCAACTGCCCTCCTGGGACCCTGTATCTGGACACAAGGTGCAGGGAGTAGAGTGGGTAATTCCAACTCGGTGAGTAATAGTCAATAAATAACAACTGAAAGTAAGAACACTAAACAATTCTAAGGACAATTGTACAGGTAAATCATCTCTAAAGAGAAAATCCGGTTTCAGTCTACTACTATCTCACACCGGTCCATCACTGCTGCGGCGCGCAGCGTGATCCTCACTCATACTGCTGCGGTGTGCAGCCCAATCTAATATATATCATATATATAATATGCTGCGGCGTGCAGCCCGATCCAATATAATAGATATAATGTTGCGGTGTGCAGCCCGATCCAATAATATATAATTGCGCTCTCTGGGGGTGTGTGCAAACTCCGTAGGGGCTCCTTCAGCCCAAGCACTATAATATTGCGGCGTGCAGTACGATCCATATATATATTACTGCGTGCATATATACATATATATATATATATATATATATATATATATATATATATATATATATATATATATATATATATATATATATATATATATATATATATATATATATATATATATATGTATATATATATATATATATATATATATCATATATATATATATTAATGTGGCGTGCAGTCCTATCCAATGCATGTATATGTATATACTGTTGCGGCATGCAGCCCGGTCCGGTATATATATCAATACCTCACTACGGGTCCTCGACCCCTCTCAGTCAATAGAGACTTGGCCTCTCGGGCTCACTCAGCTAGAACAGGGTACTCAGCCCTAGGTATTCAAAACTTCGGCATTTCAAGCCTAAATAAGCTACGAACCCCCAAAATATATGACTGAGAGTATGTGTTCAACGGATATTAGGGTCATTTAGCTCTACAGGCTTCCCTAAGGTTCTACAGATCGACACAAGGCCCCAAACATGGCAACTAGCCCAATTATACAGATATAAGCTCTCCGTAAATAAACCCAGTTAACTATCAATCGGGAGGGACCAAGTCCAAATCCCTTGTCACAATATCAACACGCTCGTCACATGACGCATGTTTCATCTCAACATAGCCCTGTATAGTGCAAATACGGGATTTCAAACCCTCAGTATATCAATGATTACTACCACTCACCTCGAACCGGCAAAAGTCCTAGCTCGCCTTGCGCTTTTCTTATAAATCGACCTCCTCGGGTGCCAAATCTGATCAAAAACCAATAAGAATACATCAAAATAGGCTAGTGAATCATAACCCAATCGAAAGGACTCGAAAAATACCCAAAAATTTGAAGTTGCCAAAAATTATGAAAGTCACATTTTCAGAATCCTTATCTCGCTACAAGTCTGTGCATATGAAATTTATCAAAATCGGACTTCAAATGAGCCGGCAAATCATGATTTTTCATAGCAAAAATCCAAGCCCTAAATCCCTCAATTTATACCCAATTTTAGAGAATTAATGGAAGATTTTTCGATAAAATGATGTATTAAAATCACGAGTCTTACCTCCAGTCACTTCCCGATGAAATTCCCTTCAATTTTTATCACTTAGCTCTCAATGTGTTCAAAAATAGAGGAAAATATCAATGAAATCGCGACTGAAATGTTTCTTGATGAACAAATATGTGCTGCAATTATGACAGCAAACCTCATCTCTCGTTTAGTAAAAAATGGTCCGTTTGGACCCATTCACACCGAGGCCCCCGGGACCTCAACGAAAACCACCAACCTACTCCAAAACACGATACGAACTTGTTCCAATTATAAAAACATATCAATAAGCACACAAATCATCAAATTAAGCCAGATTTAAGCCTAAGTTTCAACTAAATCTTCTGAAACCAATATCCAATCAAAAACCCGACCAAACGATATCCGAATGGCCTGAAAAATTGCATACATATCCAAAATCACCTAACGAAGCTATTGCAACTGTCGAGATTCCATTCTGACTCCAAGATCAAAATCTCACCTATCAACCGGAATTCGCCAAAATTTGAACTTCACTAATTCAAGCCTATTTCTACACCGGACCTTCGAATTCAATTCCGATCACTCACCTAAGCCACAAATTATCCCCGAAGCTAACCGAACCATCAGAATTCGATTCCGAGCCCTCTAACTCATAAGTCAACATCTGGTTGACTTTCCAAACTATTCCTTCATCAAAGAGACTATTTGTCTCATTTCCTACCAAACTCGATCCGAATTGACTCAAATTAACCAAACACATATATTGGAACATGAACAAGCATATAACGGAGAAAACGAGGTGGTAACTCATGTGACAAAGGACCGGGTAATCACATTCTCCCCAACTTAAACAAACGCTCGTCCTCGAGCGTAACCAGAGTTGTACTAGAAGCAACCCAATAGTTAAATGATCTTACCAAGCATATACTCGGGGTGATCCCACGTCACCCTATCTAACATAAGTCCGATAACATAATATAGCTGGAATTTCACAGCCCATCCAAACCATAAACCACATTGCACTTCCCTAAATCACACATACCAGATCAGAACCCCATGTTTGTACTTAGAATAAACTAGAACCAACTGAAATAACCCATACAGGCCACTCCAGGTGGGATCATATGAAATACTACACAACCCAAACACTCGAGACGATGGCATCCATTCACAGCAATTGGCTACAATAACCAAATACTAACAGAAAAACCTTTCTCATTAGCTAAAGTCTTATTCCAACACCTTCATATACTGCCCACGGCGACTGAAACACGCGATATACTGAACCCATCTCTCATGTCAACCATTCATGAATCCATTTCTCTTTTGACTGATACTACAATAAATTTTGGAGCCAAACCTCGATATTACCTTTTTGACCAGCTGAAATCACATATGTTCGCACTCATTAATGACTCCAACGATCATTTCGATTATAACACACCACACTGGTGATATGACACCTCCTCATCGGCCTGAGCCACGACGAACACAACACTGGCTCCAATAAGAAACGATCTAAACACACTCGAATCATGACAACTGACTCACACCAAAGAGCTGTAATTCAAATTCCTCAGTACCATCACAACACATTATAGAAATAGAGTACCTGAATTCATCTCGAAATGTCATAACATCATATGGCCTTGCCACAACTCATGATTCCATCCAAACACCATTACCCATGAAGCACCTCAAGTCATCTCATCACGCTCAAAATAGTCAACCACGCACAGATTTAGGTCCGAACTCAAGCAATCAATCTCACCCACAGTGAAACAATTAATATACGCCATCAAATCTCATAAGGACACAACCGATGCGCCATTCGCTGAGCAATACCCAATACGGACTTTCCTCAGAAATTAGGAAGTATTGTATACAAGGTAATATATAGAAAACTACTCTCCACATCACACTGTTGCGGCGTGCAACCCGCTCCAAATAACATACCCGTGGCGGCGTGCCACCCGATCTAGATACCATACCCGTGGCGACATGCCATCCGATCCAAATAACTTGTGGCAGCGTGCCACCCAATCCACACATAAATCTCGCAAAAGAAAATGCACATCGAGTCAAATTGCTCATTACAATAAACATATATAGCCTCAAGCTCGGCCACAAGAAACGCATCCGACAAAGTTCCTCAATATCGGAACTGAATCAATGGTAGAAACCTCTGCACTGGCATCCGCCACGAAGGCCCAACGGACAAAGCAATACCTGCTAGCCGTCTGCTGGTCCTGGGGTACAAATACCCAGCTAGAACATAATCTGATGCACTCTACGCAATTTGTGGCATTTTTCGATATAGTCCATATCACATTAGTCTAGACAACCTGACTTAAGACAACCAGTCTGCAATCAAATATCATAACCCAAATTCATCATATCAAGCAAAGAGAGAGCCACTAGGGCTTCCAATTTCCAATAACCACTAAATGGTGCCGATACACACAATATACAATCACTGCATAGGCGGATTACGAGAACTTCTAGTCTTTAACACATATATAACACATGAATCACTATGCCTGATTCCACACTCCACCGTACGAATACATAACACACATCAAGCATCCATTCACACCACGAAAGCCATTCAGAACTTTCCCTATGCCATCAACAACTCAATCATCACAGTCGATCCAACAAGAGAATACCATAATACCACTAGATATTATCAGTTTACATTACCTTGACCCTTTTGACCATATACCCTGCCAAATCACTAGAATAGCAGTACCATTTCTCCTTAATCACCAGAAAGATCGATTCTTAAATCACTTGCAGCTGCCATTGCTACTCAAGAATTTAATGACTTCCATTATATTAGGGACTCAACCAAAATATTGAACACGCAAATCTAAATTCTCCATATTGTAACACATAGACCATCCCACACCCGGATAACATGAGGACTTCTATCTCTCTCATGCGCCGCAGACATCGACGCACTCAACTAGACAAGGACTTTCATGATCCCATATAGGAGAAAAATTATCACACACTCCACGCTTTGCATACCCATAGGAAATATACTCATCTTCAAATCACGGTAAACACACATCAAGAACTCCTTCCCCAAATTCCATTGCACAAGATGAACTGCCAGGACTGAGTCCCTTTTACCCAAACCAAGCTAAGCAAACTGCCAGAACTCAAGAGCATTGCTGCAAAATATCTGTAAGGCTCATTACCTCGAACACAAACGAAGAATTAATCATACCCTTTACCATACCGACTCAGTCTACTATCAAGCTATTCCATTTATTTAATTTTCCTTCTGATTCATGACCAACTTGATATTCCCTCTTGATGTAGCACCACAATGCCTCAACAAAATTTACCACACGAGACTCGGACATAAGACCATACTGTCTAAGACCCATAGGCCACCGAATACCCTCTCAAACGTCTCCCAGAAATACCACACTCCAGAATACATTACTTGAGGAACTTCCTGTGAATCAGAATTCGTTACCATTACCTTCCAAATACGGATACAGAGAATCCCATAATCAGATAACATAGCACAAGTCTTGATTTCTTCTAATGAAAACAAAGTCTCTAGCCACATACACAAACTTAAAACACCTGATTGTCATATGCAAAACATTGAACACAGTAATACCATTCTCGCGAGAGTCATTCACTCGTATTCAGTTGTAAATCACTGCCCTAAATGAACAGAACCACTTGTGCCTTATTAATACTCTGACACCGCAGACATGATTTCATACAGATACAAATAACCATCTTTCTTCTCTATGCAGTGAGCATTCTTTATCAACAGCAACTCAAACATCCTAATATTCCTTCACATCTACGATGCATTATACAACCTTTATCAAAATTTTCCTTCACCCTCGCCATTCTCGGCTCAATTTCCGCGACCAGAACTGATTCGCAAATATACTTTTGAGACAGAACCAACATGACTCACAACGGTGCAATCAGTTAATCAATAACAACCTCCCCAACTTGGCTCGAAGTCATATATCAAGGCACTTTTAACCAGTCATGGTATTCTTATTCAAATGATGCCACACTATTATAGTGAGGTCATTAGAAGAGAGAGAAGGTTATTAAATTTTAAATTTTGGGTATGTATGCCAAATGCTAAAAAATAGGCCATTTTAATTATTGGACTTAGTAGTTATGCAATGCCAAATACGAGTAGTTGATAAGGTGATTGGTCACACGGAAATCTGACAAATGGATAAGAAAATGTACAATAATCCCAACTACCTACTAATCAATAAAATGGAACAAAATAACACCAACGTTGGTTCGAGTATCACCTCTTAAGTTCACATACTATATACTTGATTCTTGAATATTGGACTAAAATTTTCTTGCCATAAAAATGGCTGCCTTGACACGTGTATCACCTTACCAATGCCATAAATTAAGTTTGGTAAATCATAGACATCCAGAGTTGTCCTCACTTCTAGCAACTACCTCATCATTCGTTTCATTTCCAAAGAAAAACAAGAAATTTAGCAAATTCTCAGTTTTGGCTATGGCTGATTTGAACACAAGTACTGTTCTTGTTACTGGTGCTGGTGGCAGAACTGGTAAATTTTCCTTTTTGCCTTTTTTGGGGTTTCTTGATTTTGATACATTCATTCATTGCTCAAGGGTTTTAGAGCATTTACATATGTAATCTTCATTTTCTGAAAATTTTAAATTGTTGAATGTGGAGTACTGCTGTAACCACTGCTAATCTTTGGCTATGGGGTGTTAATTCAGTATATATGCAGTTTGTGGGGTCTAATTCTGGGGAATTCTGGTTATGATTTTGGATTTTTTTGTTGGTAGTAATTTTAAGGGGTTATGTGAGATTGAGGCATTGAAATTTGTATGAGCATGATCATAAGGAGACCTAACTAAGGCACATGATGATTACACAATTGTATTCATAAAAGGGCTTAGCCTACTGGTCAATTAAGTGGATGGAAAGTAAAATCCCACGGGTTCAAATCCAATTCGAGAAAAAAAAAAATAGTTATTTCTTCCCATCTGTCTAATCCTTGGTGGACTGAGTTACACCATACCTATACTGTGCTGGTGAGAAGTAGCAGGTATTCGGTGGATATAAAAAAGCTGTTGAATGGAAATCCGGTGATACATATTGTACTAGAACATTTTGTCTTTCCCTTTTTCTCCCTTCAAAAAAGTGTACTCTAAAAGAAGAAAGCAGTTAGATTATTTTTGCATTGAAGTCTTGCAACAGTAATCGAGCCCAAGCAGTTAGATTATTTTTGCATTGAAGTCTTGCAACAGTAATATATGGATTGTCCTATAAGCATTGCTTCTCAAATCTATTGAGGAGGTTCGTTATAGCTTTCAAGAATGTACAAAGCAACAACTATTCTTTGAATTTTGCTTCTTAGGCTTCTTAGTAAATGACTAATGCTAGAATCAATCAAGTCAAGTGGCCATGAGCTTTAGGGTATGATGTAAATTGAGCTATTCCTGTTCCTCTCACGATCAAACAATTTCACGGCTCCCTCATTAACAAGTTTACATTGTAGGATCAATTGTTTATAAGAAGTTGAAGGAGAGGTCAGAGAAATATACAGCGAGAGGATTGGTTAGAACGGAGGAAAGCAAACAAAAAATTGGCGGTGCCGATGATGTTTATATTGGTGATATCAGGGATACTGAGAGTATTATTCCTGCCATACAAGGTATTGATGCTCTTGTTATTCTTACAAGTGCTGTGCCAAAAATGAAGCCTGGGTTTGATCCAACTCAAGGTGGAAGACCGGAATTCTATTTTGAGGATGGGGCATATCCTGAACAGGTATAGAAAGCTATGGCTACTCATGTCCTCGGGCTTGTAGTTGTCTTTGTCTGACACAAAAAAATGCTGACTTTGTATTTGTAGGTAGACTGGATTGGCCAGAAGAACCAAATAGATGCTGGTAAGGAGTCATCTTTGACACTATTGCTACTGGATATAGGATGCTCTCTGTTTATCTTAGATATACATTTTGCATGTTTACAGCTAAAGCTGCTGGTGTGAAGCAGATCGTGCTAGTTGGTTCAATGGGAGGGACAAATCCTAACCACCCCTTGAACAGTATTGGAAACGGAAATATACTGGTTTGTTACTCGACTCTTTTCCTTTATTTTTCTATTATTTTGGCCTGAGATGAACATAGATAGAGGAAAATGGTCAGTGAGGATTCATATTGCCAACCCAACTTTTTGGGACTGAAGCGTAGTTGTGTTCTTTCTGCCATTTTAATGGCCATCTTACCTGAACTTTTCTTGCTAAATTAGCCTCTGCTTGCATCTTAGACGGGTACTGCTACTTCTCAGTTATGCTTATGGCAAAAAAATGTAATTTCACGTGCATTCAAGAATTTTAATTGCTGGCAGGTTTTAGTCGATGGTTCTTAAAATAGTTATTACCTTTTTCCTTTTGACCTGCTTTATTTGTTGGAATTGTTTTCATCGAAAAGTTCTGCCGGACTAACTTGTGTGAAGGTTACAGTTCTGGAAGAGAAAGGCTGAACAATACTTGGCTGACTCTGGTATTCCTTACACAATTATAAGGTTTGTTCAATTAAAAATTTCTATAAATATCTGTTTGAGCCTACTGAAACAGAAACACTTTGAATTTGGGTCTTGTTAATTCAAAGCTGCTCCCTTTGACCATCTCCAACCTTACACTAAATATTACACCAAATCCTATTTTGGTGTAATATTTGGGTTTTTGGTGCTCCAACCCAACACCATTTTGGTGTGTGAATAGTGTTACACCAAATGGTGTTACACTATTCATCAACGCCATTACTATTCATCAATATTTTGTTATTAATTTTTATTATATAACACTTTTAATTTAACATATTATAAATTTTACTTGTTTCATTTAGGTCCCTAATATACCTAATTATTGTTTATCTAATATCTTTATAATATTAGTTCTACATCTTAATTTGTTGTGTAATTTTTATAGATAATATTCACATATACTAGTTTTATATAAAATTGTAAGTTAATTTTATTATAAGTTATAATTGTATAAAAAATATAATCATCACAAAATGAAAAGTTCAAATATAAAATATAATATGTTGTTGATATATAACGTAAAAAAAATATTTAATAAATTAGTGACTGACAAAGATTAAAATTGAAATACATTGAATACCATAATAATTAGAAAATTATAACAATTATTTAGTACTCTAGTCGGTCGATTCTAGATCCACCAATCTCATTAAAAATATTGAGTGTACGAGACAAAGGATTGTTGTGGTTGTTGAAATTGTTGATTTCTTTTATCCGTACTAGTGTTAGAACCCGTGCGATGCACGAATAATTTGACGGAATTTTTTTTGGTCACAATTTGACTGAATATTAATCTTACAAAACCAACAACAACAACTACCCAGTATAGTCCCACAGGGTGGGGTCTGGGGAGGGTAATATGTACTTAGGTCTTACCCCTACCCGATAGGGCAGAGAGGCTGTTTCCAATCGACCCTCGGCGAAAGATCGAGGAAAGGAAAAAAACAAAAACAAAACAAAAAGAAAGAGCATTAGTGACTCCAAAATAAACCACAAAAGAAAACTGACATATTAGAGGACAAAGTAAACAAAGCAACAGCATGAACAAAAGACATTAGTAATTCTAGGAGTACTCACAGAGATATTAACCTATCAGGAACCCTCCCCCCTCGACCCATCCCTAACCCGCGAAATAATAGGAGCCCCTAACCTACAACCTTGATACTAGACCTCCAGACTTTCCTATCAAGAGCCATGTCCTCGGAAATTCGCATAATAGTCATGTCCCGTCTAATCACCTCCTCCCAATACCTCTTGGGCGTCCCTCTGCCACGGCTCACGCCAACTACCGACAGCCGCTCGCAACTCCTCACCGGTGCATCGGGGCTTCTCCTCCGCATATGTCCGAGTCACCTGAGTATCGCTTCTCGCAGTTTCTCATCCATTGGGGCTACCCCTACTATTTCCCGAATAACTTCATTAATCTTACAAAACCATCTAATATATCATGTTATTTTAATAAATATTAGTTACTATTATATTATAATGTAGTGTACATAAATATAATAAATTCTATACAAAATCAAATGATACAAAGCATTATAGTAATCAAATAAATTATTTATTCTTTATTAAATTAGCAAGTACTTAGTACAATATATTTACCAATGTGATTTTTTATTTAACGTGTCAAATTGTCTTAATATTTTGATACTACTTCTCTTGTAGTAGAACATACGTATATATTTTCTTAATCTAAAAATATACATATTTTATACCTATGTTATATTGTTTAAAATTCCTCAATTGTCTAAATCTATCAATAATTTTCTTGAGTTTTATTTATTTATTTTCTGTTTATTAATTGATTCAAAATATAAATATTATAAAATATCTTTATTCACCTCTTTTCGTACATTCATTTCTACTATTATATTTGATTAGTTTTCTCATTTTATATTTACTGTATATTTTGATAATATTATTTTTAATTAAATTATAATTTCCAATTAATTTAAATTTTAAAATTTAAAAAAAAAATATAGTTAGAAAAGTAGTTTATTTTGTCTTAACAATGCCACTTGCCTTTTTGTAGTTAATACACTTGTCTTAATACACTGTTTTTGCTTCTCCTATTCTATATAGATAGATAGATTGTGAGTCCTATTTATTAAACAAATTTTTCTACATGAGAAATTTAATTAGTATATGTATTTTTACGATATCATTTAATTTTTTTTAGTATTCTTCATTTATGAATATTTATTTATTATGATTTTAGTCAATATTGTTTACTTGTCTTGTATTTTCAATTCCGCTATATATATATATATATATATATATATATATATGTTGGTTGTGCTTATGCTACACTCTGTTCTATTTGCACAGGTTCAGGTTTCGATCAACAACTGCAACATTAGTACGGGAGCAGGCCTTCAGTCCAGCGAGATCTGAGGTAGCCTTACATGCGTCCGTAGGCCCAGCGTCTCCCTTATTCTCTCTTTTTGTCTGTTGCGTCCTTGTATTCGAGACAAACAACTTATTTTTTCTTTAATACATTTGTATTTAGTATTTCTAGCAATTCGTGAGTATTGTGACACCATTCTTGGGTAGAGGCATATATTGACTATTTCCATATTTGGATTCAGTTTCTATAATTACGACTTCTGCTAAAAAAATTAGTTAGAAAAGTAGTTTATTTTGTCTTAACAATGACACTTACCTTTTTGTGGTTAAGACACTTGTCTTAAAATAGTGCTTTTGCTTCTCCTATTCTATATAGATAGAAGATTGTATTATTCATTACTTTATATATATATATATATATATATATATAGTATTATTCATGACTTAATATTGTTTAATTGATATATAAATTATTAATAAATTATCAATTTAGTATAATAACTACTCTGATATAACACACACACACTATTGCAGTACTACTACTACTATTTTTGGAAGAATTACTCTCCAATTTGAATTGGTAGCTTTTGAGTTTTTTTTGTTTTTGTTTTTTATTGTAAAATAATTTAAAACTCTAATTTGAATGAGTAGAATATTTTTTTGTATTTTCGTTTTTATTGATAATTATAAAATATTTATATTTACTCATTCAAGAGTATAACCAATTAATTCAAAATTCAAAATTAAAAAAAAAAAAATTAGTTAGACATTAGTTTATTTTATCTTAACAATCCACTTGCCTTTTTGTGGTTAAGACACTTGTCTTAATATAGTGCTTTTGCTTCTCCTATTCTATATAGATAGATTTGTTCTTGTCGAATAAATTCAAGAATATTTAGATCCTCAATAGAATCTAAATTAGACAATAAAATTTGGTTTCTTCTTTAAATTCTTTTAGTTTCAAAGCTGTATCTTTATCTTCATATATCGCTGCCTGTCTGCACTTGACTTCGCCAATAACTCAACCAGTTGATTATTTTCAGATTGGACCATTTTCATAGCAGATGAAAGACCTTTATCGATTTTTCTCTTCATTTTTGCTTTTTTCAACCCAATAGGTCGTTCTGATGATGTGGAATCACCTTCAACATCCTCATTCAAATTTAGTGAAAATGATAATAAGTTAGGAGATGATACTAGAGGTGAATCTGGAGTAGGTGTCTCAGACTCCGATGATGTATAAGAAGAGTCTTGCTTTCGAACTATTTTTTCCAGCATCGACATTTTTACACTTTTCAAAATCCTTCAACATATCCCACACATAATCAAATTAAAAACCTATTTTGTAGTTCGGATGTTGCATTAGTAAACATTTTGCTTGATTAATCTGCAATATTTAAAAAAAGAAATTGAAGAAAACGATAGGTAAATATATACAAATAAAGTATAAGTAATTACAAAATAAATACTCACAATATCTTTATATGAAGCACCATTATGATGCAAATTTTCAACTTGACGTGCACAAACATTTAATTTTTCTTATAGCCTCCCCAATAACTTGAATTCGAGATTGCATCGATCTTCTGTTGTGATACTCCCAACACGCATCCTTTGCATTATTGTATGCTTCCTCTACTCGACTCCAAAAATGATCTCTAGATTGATGTACACCTGCTATTGAATCTTGAGAAACATCTAAATAAACTTGGCATAATTGCATATTTTCGTTGGTAGGGTATCATATAGATCGAATGGACATTTTTGCAAGTGACTAGAGGAAAAACAAATTATATGGTTAAGGAAAAACAAAAGTGTCACGACCAAAACCCCGGTCGTGATGGCGCCCAACATATTGCTAGGCAAGCCCGACCATTAACCGTTATCCAACCCAATTAATATTTCAAAATATTCCAATTAAAGTCAATTATCCTGTTTTCATAATAATAATAAGAACGCGGAATTCAAAACAACTGAAATAACAGCCCAATAAGATCTGGTGTCACAAGTCTGAGCCTCTAAACATCTGAGTAATACCCTATACAACTGAGTCTAAGCAGAGAACCAAAAGATAATGGAAGGAGAGATCGAGTCCTGCGGACGCCGACAGCTACCTCGATGACTCCGCAGAAGCTGAATGAAAGTAGTATAGCTCAACTGCCCTCATGAATCCATGTATCTGCACACAAGGTGCAGGGGGTAGAGTGAGTACTTCCAACTCTGTGAGTAGTAGCAATAAATAATAACTGAAAACAAGAACACTAAACAGTTCTAGACATTTCTAAAAGTAACAGTACTGTAATAACATCTCTAAGGTAGAAAGTCGAGTGTTAGTCTACTACTGTCTTACATTTATTCAACACTGCTGCGGCGTGCAGCCCGATCCTTACTAATACTGCTGCGGCGTGCAGCCCGATCCAATATAGTAGATATAATGTTGCGGCGTGCAGCCCGATTCTAAGTGAAATTCATGTTCAAATTTATGTTATTATTTTCAACTTCATTCAAATTTTTCTCAAACAAATATATTCTAATGGTACACCTTGGCGATCACATATATATATATATATATATATATATATATATATATATATATATATATATATATATATATATATATATATATATATACTGCTGCGGCGTGCAGCCCGATCCGGTATATATATCAAAATAGGGTAAAGGAACATAACCCACTCGAAATGGCTCGAAAAACACTCAAAAACACGAAGTTGCCAAAACTCGAGCCCCGGGACCGTTTCTCGAAAAATTACGAAATTCACATTTTCGGAATCCTCGTCTCGCAACGAGTCCGTGCATATTAAATTTATCAAAATCGGAGTTCAAATGAGCCACCAAATCACGATTTTACATAGCCAAAAATTCAAGCCCTAACTTCCTCAATTTATACCCAAATTCAGAGAATCAATGGATGATTCTTTGATAAAATGTTGTATTAAGACCACGAGACTCACCTCCAATCACTTCCCGATGAAATTCTCTTCAAAATCTATCAATTAGCTCTCAAGGTGTGCAAAATAGAGGAAAATATGAAGTGGTTCGCGACTGAATTCTTTTTAAAAACCCTTCTGTCCAGTTATATTTTACCCTACGCGAACGCGACGCCCTTCACGCATTCGCGATGAACAAATCCGGCTTCAATCAGTTTACTCTACGCGAATGCGTACTCCTAGATGCGAAAGCGATGGTCAATTCCTCCCACTCTACGCAAACGAGGACAGCCTATCGCGAACGCGATTCACCAGATCCTACACCTACGCATTCGCATCCCCTCATTCGCGAATGAGAAGGCAAAAATCCCCAAGCTCTCCAGTTACACTACGCGTTCGCGTGAACCACATCGCGAACGCGATGAACAAAATCCTGCAGCAGATATGACAGCAAAATCTGAATTCCAACTTAACCAAAAATGATCCATTAGGACCCCCGAAAACACCCCGAGGCTCCCGGGACCTCAACCAAAGCCACCAACCTACTCCAAAACATGATACGAACTTGTTCCAATCTTAAAAACACATCCTTAAACACAAAAATCATCAAATTAAGGCGGGTTCAAGCCTAAGTTTAAACTAAAACTTTAGAAACCTACATTCAATCAAAAACCCGACCAAACGATGTCCGAATGACCTGAGAATTTGCAGACATAATCACCTGACGAAGCTACTGCAACTGTCGGAATTCCATTCCGACCGCCGGATCAAAATCTCACCTATCAACCGGAATTCGCCAAAATTCCAACTTCGCCAATTCAAGCCTATTTCTACACCGGACCTCCAAATTCGATTCTGATCGCTCTCCTAAGTCACAAATCAACCCCCGAAGCTAACCGAATCATCAGAATTCGATTTCGAGACCTCTAACTCACAAGTCAACGTCCGGTTGACTTTTTCAAACTATTCCTTCATCAAAGAGACTATTTATCCCATTTCCTACCAAACTCGATCCGAATTGACTCAAATTCACCAAATACATATATTGAAACATGAACAAGCATATAACGGGAAAAACGGGGTAGTACCTCACGTGACCACGGACCGGTTCGTCACAAAAAGCCAACTTCGTTTTAATGGGTATGTTGGCACTTTAATATATTCCCTCCGTTTCAATTTATGTGAACATATTTCCTTTTTAGTCCGCGCCAAAAAGAATGACCTCTTTCTCTATTTGGAAACAATTTACCTTTATGCAATGATTTATAGCCACACGAAATATATGTGCTTTACTTTACACCACAAATTCAAAAGTCTTCTCTCTTTTCTTAAACTCCGTGCCCAATCAAATTGGTTCACATAAATTGAAACGGAGGGAGTATATAGATATAAGTAGAGCAAAAAATTGACATAATACATACTTAGATTTCATCTTGATCTCAACCGGATGGATTTCATCCTAATCTCAACCATCGTGTGTGTTTCATCCTTATCTCAAATTTATCTTTAAGTAAAATATCTCTACACATTATTCAATGTGTAGAGATAAAGTAAATACAGTTATTGACCGAATAATAATAGGATAGATTTTATCTTGATCTAAACCGTTGGATGAATTTCATCCTTATCTCAAATTTATTTTTAGATAAAATATCTCTACACATTCTTCAGTGTAGAGAGATAAAGTAAACACAATTATGACCAGATAATGATATGATAGATTTTATCTTGATCTCAGTCGTCGGATGAATTTCATCCTTATCTCAAATTTACTTTAGGTAAAATATCTTTTGAATGTTGGAATACGGTTTGCCAACATATAATAATCCAAGTCTACCCATCGCATTCTAAATTTAGAATACGGTTGGCATACGGTTTGCCAACCGTATCCAATATTCTAAATACAATTATGATTTTTTGTAGAGTAGATAATCCAAATCTGCCCATCGCATCAACGCGTTGTTCGAAGTATGTATCATAAGCTTTAATTGCATCAACAATATGAATGAACAAATTCCGGGATATCTGATATCGACGACAAAACATATCGTCATTAAAGTGCGGATTATCTGAAAAATAATCGAAAAATAAATTATTATCAGCTGCTTCACAATCTCGATTGATTACCAAATGACCTGGAATGGAGCCAACTCCAAAAACTTCATTATTTTGATATTTTGCAACTGCTGCAATATATAGTTGTTCATGCGAATATTTTGCAAGATTAGTTGATGCTCTTCTGCAGTAGTATCATCTAAATTTAAAGATGATAATGATGAAGAGGAATTTTCATCATTATTATTAGATGAACCTCCAGCATAGAAATTCATTTTCAGAACAAATGAGAATAGGCTTTGAAATGCACCGGAAATCCAGAGTTATTTTCCTAAATGATGTTCACTTTTATAGATTAGAGAACGGATAGAGATATTTTACATAAAGATAAATTTGAGATAAGGATGAAATCCATCCGACGGTTGAGATCAAGATAAAATCTATCATATTATCATCTCTTCATAATCGTGTCTACTTTATCTCTATACATTGAAGAATGTGTAAAGATATTTACCTAAAAAAAATTTGAGATAAAGGATAAAATTCATCCGACGGTTGAGATCAAGATAAAATTCATCCTATTATTATTCGGTCAATAAGTATGTCTACTTTATCTCTACACATTGAACAATATGTAGAGATATTTTACCTAAAGATAAATTTGAGACAAGGATGAAATCCATCCGATGGTTGAGATTAGGATGAAATCCAGCCAACGGTTGAGGTCGAGATGAAATCTAAGTATTATGTATATTTGTGGCTCTACTTATATCGATATATATTAAAGTGCCAACATACCCATCCATACGAAGTCGGTTTTTGTTTTTTTGTAACCATATAATCCAGTTTTCCTCTAATCACTTTTAAAAAATGTCAACTCGATCTACAGGATCGGGCTGGGCATATATCGGGTAAAACCGATAACTCGAACCGTTATTTATTGGGTTATTGGAATTGGGTTATTAGGTTAACGGTTCGGTAACGGTTTAAAATTTTTTCACTATTGGGTTATCGGTTCGGGCCTCGATTTGGCAATTCTGTTAATGGGTTAAACGATAACCGAACAAGGATTAACGAAATTACTACTTGAATTTGATCTGTTGTTTGATTCTATCGAATTGCTACCATTCTTGACTACTTCAACATGTGAATATTAGTTGCAGATTTTGTGCTTAGCAGCAACATTATGTTGATGTTTGTAGTGTTGGAAACTGGAAAGTTGGTTCTTTGTTCTTCTTGGAAACTGGAAATGTTGTCAAATTGTTTCAATACCAATAGTAGGGTTTCCATTTGTTACGACAGTATTGAAGTGAAACTGTTCTACAACTCTCAACAAATTGAATATTAGTTTCTCCAAGCAGAAGCTTCAAATATTAGTTGTGGCCAAAACGCCGAATTAGTTTACTACATGTGAATTGTTTTCTCTTTTTTGCTTAACTCTAGATTGAGTTATCTTATCGGATAAATCGATAGTCGGATCGATAATGACCGATCAATTGATAACCGATATCTTATCAGTTCGGTTATCGGTTTACCATATTTTGTAAACCGATCACGTATACGCTAAACCGACAATATTTACAATTGAATCGAACCGACCGATACCCATCCCTACTACATGATACCCTACCAATGAAGATATGCTATTATGCAAAGTTTATTTAGATATTTCTCAAGATTCAATAACGGGTGTACATCAATCTAGAGATCATTTTTGGGGTCGAGTGGAAGAAGCATATAATAATGCAAAGGATGAGTGTTGGGAGTATCGCAACATAAGATTGGCGCAATCTTGAATTCAAGTTATTATGAAGGCTATAAGAAAATTAAATGGTTGTGTACGTCAAGTTGAAAATTTGCATCCTAGTGGTGCTTAAGATAAAGATAGTGTGAGTATTTATTTTGTAATTACTTATACTTTATTTGTATATATTTACTTACAGTGTCCCTTCAATATTTTTTTTAAAAATATTGCGTATTAATCAAGCAAAATGTTTACCTATGCAAGATCCGAACTCCAAAAATGGTTTTAAATTTGATCATGTGTGGGATATATTAAAAGGTTTTGAGAAGTTTAAAGATGTCGATGCAGGAAGAAAAGAAGTTCGAAAGCAAGGCTCTGCTTATATATCATCGGAGTTTGAGACTCTTACTCCTGATTCACGTCTAGTATCTTCTCCTAATTACCATCATTTTCACTAAATTTGAACGAGGATGTTGCATGTGATTCCATATCATCAGAACGACCTATTGAGTTGAAGAAAGCAAAAATGAAGAGAAAAATCGATGAAGGTCTTTCACCTGCTATGAAAATGGTTCCAATCAGAAAATAATCGGCTTGTTGAGTTGTTGACAAAGTAAAGTGCAACGAGATATGGAGATAAAAGATAGAGCTTTGAAAGTCAAAGAATTTAAAGAAGAAACAAAATTTTATTTTCGAATTTTGATTCTATTAATGATCCAGTTCGGTTTCATGCCGGGTCGGTCCACTACAAAAGCTATCCACTTTGTCAGGAGATTGGTGGAACAGTTCGGGGATATGAAGAAGGACCTACACATGATGTTTATCGACTTGGAGAAGGCGTATGACAAGGTCCCTGGGAGGCGTTCTATGGAGGTGCCCGGAGGCTAAGAGCGTGCGGAAGCCTACATCGGAGCAATCGAGGACATGTACGATGGAGCTAAGTCCGGGGTCAGTAGGACGGTGGGTGGCAACTCGGACTATTTCCCGGTGGTTATGGGGCTCCATCGAGGATCCGCGCTTAGCCCCTCTTGTTTGCCTTCGTAACGGATGCTTTGACGCGGCATATTCGAGGGGATGTACCTTGGTGTATGCTATTTTGCTGACGACATAGTCCTGGTAGACGAGACGAGGGTTGGTGTTAACGAAAGGCTAGAGGTATGGAGACGGACTCTCGAGTCTAAGGGGTTCAAACTAAGCAGGTCTAAGACAGAATATCCGGAGTGCAAGTTTAGCTCTGAGCCGAGCGAAGTGGGAGGGAGCGTGATGATTGGATCTCGGGCCATAGCCAAGAAGGATAGTTTCGGATACCTTGGATCGGTGATCCAGGGGGACGGGAGATAGACGGGGATGTCACTCACCGTATAGCGGTGGGATGGTCGAAGTGGAGGCTTGCGTCGGGAGTTTTGTGTGATAAGAAAGTGCCGCAGAAACTCAGGGGAAGTTGTATAGAGCCGTGGTTAGACACCGCCATGTCGTACGGGATGGAGTGTTGGCAGGTGAAGAAATCTCATGTTCGAGAGGACGATGGTTGCGGAGAAGAGGATGCTTAGGTGGATGTGCGGGTTCGCCGGGTTAGATAAGATTAGGAACGAAGTTATTCGGGAGAAGGTGGGGGTGGCCCCGGTGGATGAGAAGATGCGAGAGGCGAGGCTTCGGTGGTTCGGGCATGTGCGGAGGAAAAGCCCCGATGCCCCGGTGAGGAGTTGTGAGCGGCTAGCGGTGGTTGGTGTGAGGCGAGGCAGAGGGAGGCCTAAGAGATACTGGGGAGAGGTAATTAGACAGGACATGACCAGGATGCGGATTTCCGAAGACATGACCCTTGATAGGAAAGTCTGGAGGTCTAGTATCAGGGTTGTAAGATAGGGACTTCTAGATTTTTCGTACTCCTTTCCCGGGGTGGGTGAGGCGTGGTAGGGCCGCTCATTGATGATTAGTTTGTGTTCTCTTGTGGTAGTCATTTCTGGTAGTTACTGTTTTAATATCATTGCATGCATGCCTGCTTATTTATGGTATTTATGTCTCTTATGTTTAGATAATTTTTATGCGATATATGCTGGTGTAACTAATGTGGTTTTTGTTTTTGTTTTTATTTTTGTTTTTGTTTGCCTTTCTTTTCCCTGCGCCGAGGGTCGATTGGAAACAGCCTCTCTGCCCTCTCGGGTAGAGGTAAGGCCTGTCTACATATTACCCTCCCCAGACCCCAGTTTGTGGGAATATAGTGGGTTGTTGTTGTTGTTGTTGTAATGATCCAAATATTCGTGAATTTATTAGACAAGAACAAATACGGACTTAAAAATTCAACAATCCTCTATCCCATACACTCAATAGTTTAATTATATTGGTGGATCTGGAATCGACCTATTAGAGTACTAATTATTATGTTATTTAATGTATTTTCAATTTTAATCTATGTGAGTTGCTAATTTATTACATATTTATTTTTATGTTATATGTTAACAACATATTATATTTTATATTTGCACTTTTCATTTTTGTGATGGTTATATTTTTTTATACACTTTTAACTTATAATTTTATATAAAACTAATATATACGAAAATTAATTTATAAAATTATACAACAAAATTAATATTGTAATTACATAAAAATAATTAGGTATATCAGGGACTTTAATGAAAAAATAAAATTTATAATATGTTAAATTAAAAGTGTTATATAATAAAATATTGATGAATAGTGTTATACCAAACTTGACGCAACACTATTTATACACCAAAATGGTGTAAGAAATGATATTGGGTTGGAGCACCAAATATTACACCAAAATAGAATTTGGTGTAATATTTAGTGTAATATTGAAGATAGTCTAAGGATGGGGCTGCCCTTATTCTTCCTAGTAGGATTTCTAATGAATATTATCAAAAAAGAGCTGCATAATAGATATAGAGGAAACAAATTAGGGTAAGAAGTAGTTTTGGGACTCTCCATTTAGACCAAAATAAGTTGATGGAGGTTTTTTTTTTGGGGTGGTGGGGGGGGGGGGGTGGAGGAGAAGTGCTAGGGGAACAAGAACCGTAACCCTCACCAAAGGTTGGAAATCCCTATGCAGGTCACATAACTCAACTCTTACGATAACGAATCTAGTAAAGCATAACCATTATACAGGTAGTATGACTTAGCTTGCATAAAAAGTAGTAAGTCGGAATCAAACTAGAACTGAATTAATTCAAACTTACCTAATTAAATACTATCATGTGTAGAATATTGGGAAGTGGAATTTCAAAGATAAGACAACTACATAAACTATCACAAACCTGAGAAAGCTGTTAAAACGTTTCAATTTTCACTAGAGTCATCAATAAGAAACAATTAAATCATGCTTCCGCTTGTTCGTGGATTCCATGTTACAAGTAGATAAACAAAAGCCCCTCTCTCGGCGGGACTCAAAATAGAGGAGGAGGAGATAAGCGAAGCTTATGTGGAAATTACTTACAAATCTGAATGAACTTCAGTAGTTACCTTGTTGTTGTACTCGAAAAATCACATTTATATCTTCATCAGACAGCGGGAAATTTATTTTGAGGTTCCTGTTATATATCATTTCTAATGTCAGTCGAGACATTGTTTAACTATTCTTGTTATGATGTCCATGTTATGCTCTTTGGTTTAGATTTATTATTTGATCATCATTTCATTTCTCTTCTTTGTTCAGGGCTGGAGGATTACAAGATAAAGAAGGTGGTATTAGGGAACTACTTGTAGGAAAGGACGATGAACTTCTTCAGACAGAAACAAGAACCATTGCCAGGGCTGATGTTGCAGAAGTTTGCATTCAGGTATATTACTCATTGGTCTTTGGTCTTTTTGTACTCTATCGAGATGTTTGCTGTTTCTTTGGTCAGCTTCAATGCTTCACGCCTACGACTCACTCCCTATAGCTTTGGTCTCTGGTTGCCGATCTTCTGAACCAAAACCTTCGTGGCATTTTTGTGTTCACAGGCACTTGAGTATGAGGAAGCTAAATTTAAGGCACTTGATCTGGCCTCAAAACCTGAGGGAACTGGCACACCGACCACAGATTTCAAGGCTCTATTTGCACAAGTCACTGCTCGTTTCTGATATACCGCTCACCATGACTATGTCCGAATTTTCATCACTCTATTATTCCAACATTTGTTCAAAAGTGAGGCTAAAACCTTAAGGTAGATAAGGCGTCTGAGTTTGGTTGTACCATTGCCCATCCCTCCCCCTTCCTCCGCGCAGCAGCTAACTTCACCGATCCCATTGACTTGCCAATAGGTTCTGTGGCAACATCATATTTTATCAATTCAATGGCACAATGGAGGATTATATCATGTGCCTTTGTACATCTATCTGATGCTTGGGGGAAGGCAATAGACTCAATAACCATTTTTGAACTAGTGCAAGAGGACACTATATACTTGCTTCCATTGCATGTTTCACCAACTAATATTTCATCTTTATGGTTATTATTATATGCCTCCTTTTTTTTTTCTTTCTGGATTCACATTTCATATGGGGCTGATTAAATCTGGATTCGTGCCGGAAAGTCTCACACTAGGGTTAAAGCACTTTCTAACAAAGGCGTATTATATGCCTCCTTGCTTGTAGATAAACTTATTTCATGGATTAACTGATTTTCAAGTTCACAAGTAAATGGTTCCAAGCTTACATTGGAGAGTGAATTTCCATTATCTAATAAAGAATCAAACTCATTTAAAGAACTTTTCAATTTAGGTATCTTAGAATGTTGATATCATTTTGCTAATATTATTATGTAATACAACGTTTATTGTTTCAAATCATTTCAGGATTCAAAAGTTTAGTTTGTTAGGATTGGCACTAAATTTCTAATATATTAGGGCTCTTTTTTTTTTAAGGAATGGAAAGACTCCTAAAAGGATTAAATCTCCTTAATATGTCTTATCCTTTTCTTGGAAGATAAGTTTTCCATATCTGTAAATTAAGGATCTCTGCTTTCCCACAAGTGCACTGAAAAATATTCACAATGTAGTCATTAAAGAGTTTTGTTTAACGGGAGATTTTTCTCTCGGTAGTTTTGCTTCTTTTATATAAATTTTATCATATATAGATAAATTTTTCAAATAATTATAAACTATTATGCTTAGTTTAATTTAATATATTTTTCTTTTGTCGTCTGATTTATCATCCACCAAGCTTTTTAGTGTTAGTTTCCGCATGCACAATGTTATTGCGATCCCAACATAGTTGTCATTGCACAGAAAATTAATGCTGATTTGCTTAACCACAGTTAAGATTCACAACCCTGCTTACTTGGCTAGTTAATCTACTCTGTATATAGCATTTCACAAATCTTTTGCCATTTTGGCACAACATTCTACATATCTGACCCATTCCCACATTAAATTATGAGCAATAACAAGTGATAGATTCTTGTGATTGGATGTCATTGCCCTTTTCCACAAGCTTAGTTCTAAATAGACTAGAACTTGTGCTCTACAAAGGATTTTCGCAAATATCCTTTTTTAGGCCACCATTTAGATTTTCTATATTTTTAAAAGTTGTACAAATATATTCGTTGGGAGATTATTCTTCAGAATACCGTTATACTCGGGTCTAATGTTCGCTTATATATTGCTCAACCTTATAGTCAAAATACCAGATGATTGTAATATCTTATAAATTTTTTAACTATGTATTATTTTAGAAAAATGTGAAGATAGCTGAATGACAATTCTTTTGATTACATCTACAATGATTTGAAACTAAAAGTCATCTAATGGAGTTAAAAATTGTACGGCGTAGCCAGTTTTTGTGTTGGCTATTGAAAAATATCCACCAATTTAAATATAATCGATTTCTAGCCAGGATACCTTAAATTATGTGGTAAAATGATATAACTGCCCTTGACCTGTTTAACATACTGTTTAGTATTTTTTATTGTCTTTCTCTTTGTTTTTGTAATATTGTACGAATTTCGCTTTTCTGAGAAAGCAATTTTCTTCTAATCTTGTCTGGGTTATCTCTAATTTTCTTTAAAATTATGGGTGAGTTTTATTTTTACGATAATGTGTTTGAATTTTGGTTATTATTATTGGTTCTTTATGTTTAATTTTTGTTATTATTGTTGATTTTCGTACCGATAGGGTTTAAATATTTGTTCTATTATAACTTTTACGACTTTTCTCTCTTCATTAGTTTCTCTTATTTCTGCTAATTTTGTCACTCTGGTAATTTTTTTTTCAAGTTTTTTTCGTATGTGTATATATATATATATATATATATATATATATATATATATATATATATATATATATATATATATATATATATATATATATATATATATATATATTTATTTATATTTATTAAGTTTAATTTTCAAGTATTTTTTTTGTTTCATTTGTATTTTTCTTCAGTTCTTTTCGAATTTTGATATAATTGAGTTTTGTTTCATTCCATACGGGAGGTCTGTCGGTGCGAATAGTAGACGTTTACTATGTGCATTTTGAATTATATTCTTTATATATTAAATTTATATATATATATATATATATATATATATATATATATATATATTCTGTTTGTAATATATATTTTTTCTAGATGTTATAGAAATGGAATCTTCACCTAGTATATTGAAGGTATGCATTTATGAAATGTTTAAGTTTTTAGGTTAAAAGTATATGAAATGTTACTTATATGTGTTTTATTTTAGGAGGGAGATATATTTTATGACATTGAACAGCGGTTTTCTGCTGATTGTTATTGGAAAGGCGGTTGGGTATTCAACAAATTAGTCAACAAATTATTACCGTGCTAATTCACAACTAAATATCGTTGACGTTTGATAATGTGGCTAAATTTGATTGATCAGGCAAAATTTGGCCATTTTTAAATTTTTCCCAATGTTCGGCCCATCTTAGCCCAAATACACTTTAGAATAACTCATTTATTAACCTAACTCATTTTGACCCGCCCAAATTCAGCATAACCCGCCTGCCACCCCAAAAAATGTATAATGAGATAAATCGGTTGTTACATTACAATTCTCTAAAAGTATACTTGTTTCGACTTTTAGCATCTTAGAAGCTTGGTAAATAAGCTAAAGACACATAATATAATATAAAATAAAAAAGAGATTTTGGCTATTGTATTTTAAAGTCTCACATTTCTTTGAATATCAAAGTTCCAAAGTGGGCTGAAAAGTGAGCCCAATAAAAGACACAAATCATAATCAAGAAGCCCACCGGAAGACCCGAAAGCCCATAATCATCACTGACTCACTCAGAGTGACGCTTGACTCATTCCTCTTCCCATAAGCTTTTCATGTTGTTATCATCAATGGAGATAATAGGGTTTTAGCCAAGGAAAAAAGAAAAACAATTCACTAAAAATATTCTAAAATGTCGTCGCTGACGTTGAAACCAACATTTCTCTTGCAGTCTTACGGTTCTTCGTCTGTCGATAGTCGACGGCTTTGTTCTTTAATTAGCTTCCAGAAGAAAAAAGCATTTCGGAAACAAAGATTTACTTTGAGAGCTCAATCCTTCGATTCCTCTAAAAAAAACAACGAAAATGACAGTAAAAACGAGTCGAAACCTCCTAACGGCTCTATGGTACTCAAATTTCCAGTCTTTGTTCTTTATTTGCAATTAGTGGAGTACTTTTTTTAAATTTGAAAATGTTGGTTTGCCCATATTGTAACAAAAATGCAGGCAAAGCAGGTTGAAAGATTTTAAAGTTAATAATGTTTATTGCAGCAAAAGAGCAGAAGGGAAATTCTATTGGATTATGTACAAAATGTACAACCGGAATTCATGGAGTTGTTTGTCAAAAGGGCCCCACAACAGGTATTAGCAATAAAGTTTTATACTTTGAAGAACTTTTCCTTTTAAAGTTTTTTTCTTGTGCATTTTCACTGAATATAGCAGGCCTAATTGGCCCAAATAGAGCGGAATAGATGTAGAGGACTCGTATAGATGAATCCAACTATTTTGTATTCAGGTAAAGCTGTTAGGTTTGTTGATGTAATGAAGTAAACATAAGTGAAAGAGCTAATGTAACTGAAACTTGCTTGAAGTTCAAGGTACTAATGTGACATGTTTTGATAATTCTTATGTGTGCTAGGTAGTTGATGCGATGCGCCAAACTGTGACAAATATGATTGGAACTTTACCTCCACAATTTTTTGCCATTACTGTAACCACGGTAAGTGGCTATATTTCAAGGCTTTGCTAGCCGTAATATTTGAGATGAGACGTGCTTTAATTATGGACGTACATGTCATCTCTGGGGCCGATGTAATTTTGGGGGATGTTGATTTTTCTGTAGGTCGCTGAAAATCTTGCTCAGCTTATGTATAGTGTGTTGATGACTGGATATATGTTTAGGAATGCTCAATTTCGACTAGAATTGCAACAAAGCCTGGAACAGGCTGCCCTTCCTGAAGCACAGGAGGAAAAGGTAAGTACTCTTTGGTGTGTTGATTTGTTGCCATTTTCTGGAACTAAATGAATTACTACTCTTTACTGCCAAATAATGTGTCAGTTTCATTTTGGATAATTTACTTCAACATATCTTGGTTGTTTTGGAGTTATTTGTGTCTTATCTCAGGTTGAAGTCTCTTAGCATCACTCATGGGATAAAAGACATTTACGTGTCCCAAATTTACGTGTTAAAATGGGCAAATGAAAATTAAAAAATATTCCTCAATGTAAGGCTGATGGGAAGTTAGCATCCATTCTCCTGTCTTAGGTAGGTGCACATCTTCCAAGTTAGCAGGGTAGTCAACTTGCTGTTTTTAATACAAGAGATGGAAGGGTAAATGATATCAATCTGTTCATAAAACTATTTCTGGTTTGTCTCTCTTTGTTCTCCAGAAAACTTTGACTGGACAAGAACATTTGATTTTGTTTAAAGATCATGATGTCACAATAAAAGGTTGACTGAATAACAGGGAAAAGATTTTAGTAGCTTTTTAACTTTCAAACTTATTCATAGATTAGCTTTCAGTTTGTCCTGGATCTCTCTTTTTTTGCTTCTGCTTATGGAAGATAGAGTGTTACAATCTTTGTTCCTCTTTTCTAAATTAAACCTTTGAGTCCTCCTCAGAATTGCTGCTTGCCTCGTGTGTTTGACAATCTAAGTTAAAATGAATGCAGTTGAAACTAGAATTTCTCGGAATTGTTATATCATAATGTCAACTAGAAGTCTTCAATAAAACTATTCTTGCATTACCGGTGATTTTATGTTTATGACCTTTTTTACAATTTCTATCATGTTGTCTAAAGTATCCACTGCTCAAATACCTTTTTTTTTCTTTTGTTTTTTTTTTAAAAAGAAGAAGGAATAGTTGCTCTTTTTCTTTCCTGTCTTTTTGTCTTCTGGTCCATCTGAAAATATGTGTCCTTTGCTGGATCTGTGAAGTGTGAAGTACATGTCTGTCATTTGCTAGAACTGCTGCTTGAATTTGGTTGCCAAAGCCAATATTTCTGATGAGTAACTTCGCACTCTTTTTACTGTTCAGGATTCACCAGATTATGCATCAGGTACCCAGAAAAAGGTGACTGGAGAAGTCATAAGGTGGAATAATGTAACAGGCCCTGAGAAAATAGACGCTTTGAAGTATATTGAGTTACTTGAAGCAGAAGTAGAAGAATTGAATCGTCAAATGGAAAGGAAATCTGGTAGCGGTTATAACGAGCTGTTGGAATATCTGAAGACGCTTGAGCCCCAAAATATCAAGGTCAGACAGCTTGCTGCTTGAATTTGGTGAGGGTATTGGACATTCGATGTTTTAGTGCAGGTGGGGAGGATATTTGAGCATTCTGGAATTTTTTGGTGTAGGTAGTTATTGCTTAAATACTGTTTGCTTTATATTGGTTTTTCTGAGTTTGCTTAACGACTATGGACGAGTAATATCTATTTCACAGACCTTGAACTGCTGCTGAGTCCATGGGCAGGCTAGATACAACCTTAAAGATTGAGCTTTTATTTATGTTTTTGTATAATTGTGTCGTTCTAAATGGAGGTAATTTTTGTTGATTTTGTTACGTAATGAGATATTGCAGGAGCTAACCAGTACGGCTGGCGAAGATGTGGTGCTCGCCATGAATTCATTCATTAAGCGGCTCTTAGCTGTTTCAGATCCTAGTCAAATGAAGGTATAACATTTTCGTAGTGCAGTTATTGCTTATCAGAGAAATATTAGTTACAGTTTCATTGTCTTGATTCATTTCTGCAAATATTCTAAAATTTCTCTGGCTGGCATAGCGTCTGTACATATAGAAGATGCTTAAATATCACTTATCAATATTGATTAACTTAATGTATCCATAGATCTTTATTATGGAGATATGTTCAAAACTTCTCCTCCTTGTGCCCATTTTGGCTAAAACAGGGTAGCTCTTAACTATTGAGACTAATATCCATGGGATCCTACAAAGAAGTGTCAAAACCTCATTAATAAAGATGTTCTCTTCAAAAGTTTGTACAGCGTACTTATCATGTATTATTTTAAAATGGCAAAGGCGAAGCCTAGATAAACTATGTATACTTTTGTGTTCAGTAAGATGTGCATTAAGTATTGGAATGTATGAATAACATGTTTGTTGTTGGTATGCTTATCATTTTCCTTTCATATGGGCTGCAGACTAGTGTAACAGAGACTGGTGCCCCAGAACTTGCCAAACTGCTATATTGGCTCATGGTGGTTGGTTATAGCATACGGAATATTGAAGTCCGCTTTGACATGGAACGGGTTCTAGGTACTCCTCCAAAGCTCGCTGAGCTGCCTCCCGGTGAAAATATTTAGACTCTTGTAAAAAGTGTCTATTATAGCAAGCATAGAAAGTTGAAGCAACATGCCTTTTGATGAGCTTTTGTTGGTGGAGAGGGGTCAATAGTTAAAGAGCTTGTACGACTATCTGGGAGGACGACAGCCAAAATTCGTTTTAGTGGCATTTCTTCATTCACCTCCCCGCCCCTCTCCCACTGTTATTCTCAGATTGAGAGCATCATTAAAACTCTTATACAAGAAACTGTACTAAAAATTGATACGCAGTACAAGTTAAGTTAACCTGATTCCTCGCCCTCCAAATTGTACCTCTCCGTTGATGGTAATGGGAAATTGTATTCCAGGACTAGCTTTCTGATATCTGATCTAACGACTTGATCTTTGAGGAATTACTAATAATAATACTGCCGGTTCTTTTTATCTTTCTTTAAAGTTTTGATACTAAGAAAATCATAATAGCATTAACTATAAAAGGGTACTTGACTAAATTACTCTAGTCTCTTCCTTAAATGAGTGAATAAGTATTTTGCAACAAATAACAGGGAATCCAATGTCATTTGTTTGGTAAGATACTAAGATGAAGTATTTTGTTGGTCTCCACGACAATTCACTATAAATTGCAAAAAAGGAAAAAGGAAAATCGCTAAATTTGCCATATCCTACAATTCACTATAAAAATGTGCATGGCCGCATGGTTTTGCTGGTAATATGGATTTTCAAATATAAATCTCCCCTAGCAAGTGTTAAGGCGTTTATGGCTTAAGAAGAGTAGATGAATGCAAATGAAGCAACTGAGTCACGTTCAAGTAACACCATGCACACTTTTATTGCAAGTATAAGAAAATAAGGCCTCACGCATGTCAAGGCTCTTTTCAACACTAATGTACATACCTGTTGGTACAACAAAATGGAGGGATCAGTCAAAAGAATCCTACCAAACTAGATTATTCCGTGATCGTGTTTCTTTTTCCTAATTTGTTCTGCTGAAACCTTTAGCTGCTGCGGCTGTACAATCAGCCAGGCATAGCACACAAAATAGCCAGGATTTCATACTATGGAAGATTCTGACTTTGACTACCTATAACACCTGGTATTGAAATGACAACCACATCCTCTTTAACCCATTCCGATCCTTAAAATATCAAGAGTTTGCAGTATCAGAACCGATCGCTGTCATACCAGGCGATTTGCAAGATTAGAAGAGTCAACCAACGTTGTCCAGACATGAAACCTTCATAGAGAAGAACCACTCATTGAAGCAAGATTATTTGAAAGTCTCCTGGCCCATTGACTTTCACTAGGTGACCACGATACTGGATATCCAAGTATGGCACACCATCTTAATTGTAGTAAGGCAACAGTAAGATATTCCTTTGAGTCTTTGAAAGGCTCAAGAATCTTGGACTCGTCTTCCAAGTCTTCACCAAGAATTAGATTTTCGAGTTCAGTTTGCTTGTCATCCTCAATGTTGTCACACCCAGCAATCATTCGCACACTCAAAACTTGCAATGCTTCCATGGCAGTATTGTAGAATCCATGATCTACGTATGCAGCGAAAACATGACGGCAAGTTGATGGATCTGGCAGAACCCCATGGACGTGCATCTGCTCCACAATGAGCTCGATGACATCTATTCTTCCCTGGAAATAACAGTTTCATGACCTAGTTAGAAAGCGTACACATTTTCTTCAAGCAGTAAAAGGTAAAATGCAGCTGGAGTTTCATTAAACTTAACAAGTGGATGGGTTCATTCAATTTCCCGTTAAACTAACAGTCCTCTCCACTCCCCCTAACCGCCAGGCAAGTAGTTTCTTCCATCCCCACCCCCACCCCCCACCCCCTCGCGTTCTCTAGCATCCTAACTCCCCCAGAATCCTCCTCTCCACTGCCATCTATGATTAACATTTCTAAGAAAGTGTCCAGCGCCCTTCTGGAAGAAATCTAAGCTGAGAAAACACTACCTCTATATTTGGGTTTTTTTACCGGAAAGAAAAAATGATACCCCATTTGAATTCAGTTACTTCTATTTTTTGCAATAGAAGTAGAATTGTCTTGAATTCAGTTACTATCTTATGGTAGCCCAAGACAATAATAACTGAAACAGCAAAAAGATTGCTTGTGAAGCTTCCTTCTTATGGTAGCCCAAGACAATAATAACTGAAACAGCAAAAAGATTGATTGTGAAGCTTCCTTCCTACAATTTCAAGATGAGGTACTAGGGTTCCACCAAATAACAGAAAAGAAATTCAAATAAAACCTTTTTTCTGTGCAACAATTTCATGTTATTCCATGCACACAATAGATTTGGCTTCTAATTTACAATTATCGGAAATAAATAAATATTGGTTCTACTAAAAGGCAAGGATTTTATTAATAACAATACAATACCTTATAGGTTGATATTTTAGTTAATTACCTTCTCAGATGCCACTTGAAGAATGGTGTTATATAAAAGTACATCAACCTGGATCCCTTCTGAAATTCCTTGTTTCAACAATTTTAATGAACCATCAAAGTCCTCAGATCTCAACAATATCTGACAGCAGAAACAACTCAGTTCTCAGATGGAACATCAGTGGGCACCATTTGCATATCAAAATAGTCATAGAGGGAAAAATAAGCTGGTGAACAATAACCATGCTTCATAGCTATCTATTAGTTCTTGTAGTACATTCACCCAAAGAAAGAGAACGCTTTTTATTCACCATAAGCTAAGATCTAGTGTACCACTAAGGCAGATAGGTGATGGTTGTGGCAAGGCATTTTGTCCCAACCAATGGCCAATATTTTCGCCCCTTTCCAGCTCAATAAAGTATTAGACAAACCCAAACTGTTGCAGCGTTTACCAACAAGTTAGTTATGGTGGTCTTGGGTTTACGAGGTTTAGTGATTCATTTGATTGATTTTCATGGCGAAGTTAATAAATAGTCAAAAAGTTAGCAGGATAAGTGCTAGAAAGCACATACTGTCCACTTCATAAAAAGTCCTTTTCAATAAATAAAGAAGGATAGGTGCTTAGGCCAAGGTTGTGCAAGTTTACTTTTTATTTTTATTTTTCAATGATCCAGCTTTCGCAGATTAGTGAGAATAGCTAAACAAGACTAAACAAATACCTTTAACAGACCAGTTAAAGTCACTGCTTGAAGATTGAAACCATTGCGTAACATCATAGAGATCAGGGAAAGTGCAGATTTGAAACATCCAATAATGCTACAGCAATCAATCATGATGTTATATGTTGCAGCATCAGGTGGAACTCCAGAAGACACCATAGATTTGAATATCTGTGTTGCCATTTGGCTCTGAAAAGAAAAAAATAGACTCAGTCAGCAGACACAGTGTAACTGATATAACTATGAAACGGATGCTTATATAGTAGAAATCCCAGGTTGATTACCTCTTTAGCCTCAACAAGGGAATGCAAAACTGTATTATAGACGGGTGTGATCATATAAGTGTCATAACGAGAGAACCGATTCTCCGCAGCATGTAAATATTGAATCAGCTCCTTTATCATCCCTTCTGTTCCAAGCGCTTTCAACTGGAAAATAAAGAAGAGTAAAATCCATGGATATTTTGCACAAAAGCATGCAGTCAATACAATACTGGAACTTAAGTCTTTTTAGTATTAGGGCACAAAACAATGGAGCATCTGCAGTAGAAGCATAAACAAAAGCTGCAACGTATGGAGCTGTTTCATAACTCAATTCAGCACTAAAATCACTTTAAAGATACGTGGCACTTAAGATGCTCTACAAATCTTAAGTGAGAAGACGTTTACTGATTATTTAATCTGAAAATGGTGAACTCATTAGATGTTATATTACATGCTTCTATAAACAATAAACTAATATTTAAATGGTGAGATAACCTAGTGATAAGGGCCTTCCATCTCTACCATGAGGTCAGGGCTCCAGTCACTAAGGGAGAAGGGTGGTGACAAAACACTGTCGGTCTCCTAGGTAGATGGAGTTGGAGGAGGGTGAGGCTTACCCTCTCAAAAATAAAAGGTAGTTTTTGTGTATATGAGCAGACACTATCTCTCTTTCTTGTAATCTTTTGCTTGCATCCACTGGATGCGTTTAATGAATTCCCCTTACTTCATTAAAAAAACGATTTACACACATTCATGTACAATATTTGACAATTATATGAGATACTTTAATTATCAAGAAAAAATTATATGAATACTTTACTGATTATTTAACAAAAGATTTAGTAGAGAAACACTATTATGAAAATGCAAATAAAAGTATAAAAGCTATTAGCATAGCAGACTTTAGATTAAACAAACTATGGCATCTTCAATATTTAAAACTCAGTGACCCAAACCATAGCAGATTTACTCATTCAGATCTTCATCTCTACTTAGCTTAGGAAGTAAAACAGTATTCAAATAGATCAAAACCTAAATTTGTTTTAGTTGAGGAAAAGTATCATTTACCACATTCTTCAATGACAGGTGACTGTGCTGAAGGCCGTATTTCATCATATCCATTTCTATAGCATTTATCCTTTTAGCAACATCCACTTGTGACAGCATGTTGCCCTCTTCATAAGGTGCATTCACATTACCAAACAATGAGAACAGCAATTCATATGTCCTGATATTTGGCTGGAGATTCAACTTTTTCATCTTAGCCAATATCTGAACTGCTCGTTCAGGTTGATCCTACAATATTAATTTGTAAAAGACTCACAAACTGGACATCTCAGTCTAATACAAATTGACAAGAGAGATGCGCAATTCTACCGAAAAGATGCTGAAAAAACAAAGTGATGCTGGATATGGCAGAATTTAGAAGACCCTAAAAGCAATATATCTAGTCATAGTTACAACAAGAGGGGGCGTTATCCATATTTGAAATTCTAAAACATTTAAGTCAGAGGTTAGTTATAGTGTCAAAGCTTGACATACAAAACTCTTTTGCTGAAAGCTAGCTCAAAAATCTCATATTCCTTATAAATCCTGAAGAAAGCAAAAGATAAGGCGGTGATATGAAGATGTGAAGAAGCAAGAATATGCTCAGAGAGATAGTTTTGACTGGCTAGGAAACAAAAGTCTGGACAAGCTGATTGGTCTTTTTGAACTATCCATGAACCTACTTAACTGAGAGTCAAAAACCTCACCAGTTCCGACTGTATTGGTCTAAGGATGGGACCAGTGATGATCTACTGCTTTGAATTATATTGTATTTTTTCCGAAACAATTATGTATGTCTTACCAGGACATCACATGCTTCAAGGAAAGCATTATAAGGATGAGGACTTCGGATTTCGGCTATCTCATCCAAGAAAGCCTCTGCCCTATCGAGTTGTAACTCTCTGCTGCAGATGACTGCTAAAACAGCAAGAGTTGAATCATGAGGCTTAATATTTTTCTCTTGCATAACCTTTAGCTGCAAAATTTGAAAAACTACATCATGTCAAACCGAGAAAACCGCGAGCAAGTACTATCCATGGAGAAAGAGAAGTTCCAAAGAAGATTCCCATGATAATAAGTATATCTTACCACTTCCACTCCATCACTAAATCCTCTTGCGGTAACAATTGCCCTAATGAAGCCATCGTATGTACTCCCTGATGGTTGCAAACCAAGAGTTTGCATCTAAACAAAAGAGATGACTTAGTGAAACAAAAACAGGAAATTCCTTTATGATATTGAGACAATTGTTATTGGCATATATTTCTGTGTTCAATGATGATATGTGTCTAGCCATATCGTTCTAAGGACTATGACTATCCTACTGATCCCTGCACTCACATTGACCAAATGGAGACAGCAACTGGACATTGTAGTAATACCTGTAACATTAACTGCTCAGCCAAATCACAATTTTGAACTTTTGCACAAGCATGCATGACATCATTGAAGGACCACCTTAAAAGCTTTGTAACAGATGCACTTAATGGTTTTTTTACTGTGCTTATTTCAATGCTGCCAATACTTTGCGTTTCCAAGTCAAAATTGGTGCTACCCTCTGTGTTGAGAGATGCATTGATGAAACTCAGGTTGCCAGTGGAAGGCGCTGGAATATCCAATCTTAAATCACAAAACCTTCCTTCAGCAGTTCTACTTATGTAAGAGTTTTCTCTAACAACCAAGCTCACCATGTGTTGTAAAGTTGTGTAGGCTGATTGCAGATCTCTCAGCTCCGTAAAGGACCATATAAACTTCCTAAGAGAAATAACGCTGAGACTGTAATATTTACTACATTCCTTCCAGATTTCATGGACAGCAGACAGGTTTTGCTGCAAAACTGCAAGCTGAAACAATAAGCTTAGAACAACATTTATTCAGACAAACAATTAAACTGCTGTCTTAAGAACTATCTTCAACATTTAAAAACCTGATTTAGAACAAAATGAAACAGAAATAATTAATTGCATGGTGCATACTACCTGATTTGGTTAGGAATGAAGAGGGAGAAGTGGATTAAAGGAGGTAAATAGTTTATTTTCCTTGTCCCTGGCGAGGGAAAATCTGATTGCACAAGTTCTCATTTCACTTCATGTTAAGACAAAGGAGAAATGATCTCCAAAGCACTTCTCAAGAACAAGAGATAACATTCAACAGAATATAGATCATACAAATTAGTGAAGGCAATGTACCAGAAAGTAAACCATATTATCCAAATAATTATTGCTGGAGAATATTTAAGTTACTAACCGATGCTGAATAAGAAGCTCCTATACAGCATATCATATAATCAAGTTTCACAGTTGGCTATCAGATTAGATTTCTGCTAGACATCAGGAATCAGTTGGAGAAGAACGCAACCTACTGGAAGTACCACCTTTTAATTACCAATGCATAATTGGTTTTATATCACAGCATGGGTTGTTGATCCACTTGTGACTAAATAGGTGGAGAATTGGTTTAATAGATTTCTTTTAACGGGGACTGCTGAATATGAAATTTTTTGTTACACAAAGTTCTATGGTTTTAAGGTGTTATAAGCAGAAAAGAAGCATCAAAACTGGGGTTGATATGAATCAGTTCTATAACCAGAATTAGCATCAATCAATAGAAATGATTCATTGGGAATATAGTAAGAGGGACAACTGGAAGACAAATAAGGTTTTAAACTTTAACTACAGGACAATAACATTTCTGTAGAAAGACCTCTAGACGCACCTTGAGAAGCTGAGCATATGTTATCTCATTCTTTCCCACCATCTGATGCTCCATCAAACCCATACATTCATTAGCATAATTTACTGCATGTGTTTCAGAACAAGCCACCAAGAAGTTGTTATAAACAGGCAACATAGAATAACTATTTGGGTTTTCTTCCATGATACTCATCAAACTGAGTGCCTGAATGAAATAAAGAAGAGAACACTTTAATATGGAGCTTATGAAGCAAATCCTTTACAAAGGGAAGTGTTGAAATAAGAGTCTTGAAAGGGATATCAGATGGAAACACATAAATGATACATGGCAAGGAAAAGGCAAATATAATTTCTCAATAATAATGCAAGTAGTACAACGGGTAATTAATCACTCAGATAGGATGTCACTTGAACTTCCAAAAGAATATCAAGAAGAAGTCAGATAAACCGTCAATGTGATACGCAAACTACACCTTGCAATAAATAATATTATCCTCCATCAAGCGCCTAGATGTCAGTTGTCCAATTAAAAGTCTGGCAATTCATAAACATTCATCTTAAAACAGGTCGAAAAAATACCATTGGGAGTTGAAGTTTAACAGTTTTTCGATAAGTTCTTTTAGAGCCAGTCTATGCTAATTTGGAAAGCAAACCAGATGCTAGTACCTCCTTCAAGTAACCCCCTTTACAGAGTGCTCGAACGGCAAGAAAATAGCACTTGGCACTAATGTTGATTTCCTTCTCCTCCATAATCTTCCAAGTCTCCATCACAAACTACAGCCAGAAAAAAGAAGAAGCACAAAACTTCTTCAAATTATTGTTCAGATGAGACAAAAAATATATTGCAAAATGACATTCCAAAAAGCCTGCATATTTGGTCTTAGTAGAAGTAAAAGACATTAAGGTAGTTGGCACAGGATGTCAATAATTCTTTGTCCGGGTATCTAACCTAGCATATACAACATAGTTGATTGAGCATTTAAACTATCAGTGGCTATGAATCTGCAATATGTGCTCATCTTAGAACTTTTCTCTAGAACAAACATACATGCCACATGAAAAGAAAGAAAATGGACGTCTATCTGCATACTTACTAATGGATCGGGCAATCTTGCACAAGTTTGCAGGATTGAAGCAAAATCACTGGTGCTCAATTTGTTGTTTCCAAGACTAAAGTCATAGAGAAGACTAACAGCTCTGCTTCTCTCTCCAAAGACAAGTGCATCAACAATTTGTTTTTGCCCTAATCCTGAAACAGGCTCCTGGACATGCCCTAAACAGCGAAAAGACCAAAAGATTAACTCTTTTCTCCTCAACATTCATTTCCAATTGACCTTACCGAGTTAATATCTGAGTAGGACACCAACCACTAGTAAGCAAAACAAGTTACAATACTAAGGGATAGTTTACTATGCAAGTTAATAGGGAGATTGTTATGCCGTGAATAACAATTCATGAATTGAATAATAACACAAGCACTATTATGCATAGATTGCTACACCCTAATCAAGAATAAAGTTTTTCGTAGTATTGCTAATACATGTAATCTTATTCCATATTCTATTTTTTAAGAAAAAATACTTGATTCCTGCACAGGTTATGTAGGTAGTGTTTTATACTAGAAACCAAATGCTGTGCTCATTAAAGTAAAGTACTATGACGACATTTCTTATCTGATACACAAAAACAGTCAGGATAAACATATATCGTATGCAGGGGCGGAGCTAAGTTGTTCAATTGAATCCCCTTCGTTTAAAAATAAAGCTATGCAAATAGAGTAAAAACAATTTATTTTTTTTTGTATATTTACATTGACAGAAGGAAAAATTCTAGTCAAGTGACAAAGGGAGTTCAAAAATTGTTTTAAGTCGTAGGTTCAAATTACAGGAATGACATTTCTAGTGGCTCCGACACTGATCATAAGCATATCCTTTTTGTATTTCTACATAGATACATGAATCTTGTGTCACAAATGAAAATGGATATTCACATTCACAAATACCAGCAAGTTGACGATTTATCATTTTATACCGCTAGAGGTAGTGAAAGTTCTCATAGCTTGGCTAAAGGCTCCAATTTCCTTCCCTCCCTACAAAATAAAACTCTATTAGGATTCAGCTTCATTTAATTCAACAAAATGTAGCAAAACTATAAGCAAAAAAAAAAAAAAAAAGAAGTAAAAAAATTACAGCTTTTACTGCAAAAAGTTTTCTTACATTTCGAATATCATTTAAAAGTGTTTGAACTATCGAACTCGCGCCGACTTTGCATCTGATAAAAATAAACCTCTAAACATTATATATACAAAAAAATGCAAACAATTGAGTGGGTTTTGAATAATAAAGAAATTGTACTTACAGAAGTTTAGGCATGTTCAAAATGCCTTCCTATTAACGGCTCTAGGGTAAAGCAAATGAAGCTTTTGTCTTACGCCCTGAAGCTTTTGCCTTAGACCCCAAATAGTTAGGGATCGGTTAGGGAAGGGATCCGGTCCAGTAATATTTTATTTACTTTATTAAATAAATAATGTTTAGAAAAAGTAAAAAGAAAAAGAAAAACGGCAAGACCATATACTAAACTGCAATTGCTTCTCCTTCCTTCAACTTCCAGCCTCACTTTGATGGACTTTTGTCTTCTTTTTCAAAGCCTATTTCTTCACGCATAGACGCACTAATACTCCTGGAAGACCTCAAGAAAAAAAAAATCACTACGTTTTCAAAAATAAAGTTTTCACCAAACTTAAGATTAATAGATTGGTCAATTTATGTAAATTTAGGTATATATATTGTAGATTATATACGGAAAATTGTTGTTTGTTTGAGAAGGGCAGCAGCCTAAACATATTTTAGCACAGAAGATTTCTACCACTTAATGGTTGAAACTTGAAAGGGGTTAATTTTATTGGTCCAAACAATATCTTGTTCTTTTTTTAATTAAATAAGTTTTATTTTGGATGAAAATCATTTACCCTTCTTAACTTTGTGTTAAAAATTAAACTTCTCTTAACTTTGAATAATAATCATTCTCACCTCTTTATCCTACACAATAACTTTTTTGCCCTTTAATTTTTAGTTTCCTCCTCAATTCAATACTTCTTTATATAATATTTTTTTATGGTTTTAGCTATAACTTAAATTATGTAACATCTATTATAAATTGTAATTAGAATTCATTAAATTATAAGTAGAATAAGTAACAGAATAAGTAATTAGAGTCAATTAAAATTACCTTATCTTTGTAATTGTTAATTAATGTAATGCATATTAAATATATATTTAAGTTATATTTTCTTAGCGGCAGAACTAGAAACTCATATAAGAGGATTGAAAAATATCTCTTTTTTATTTCGGATTAAGCTTGTGAGCTAAAATAACTTAGGGTGTTTTTCAATCCTCTAATATGAAAAACTCAGATTGAATTTGTGAGCTAAGAAATTAATAAACTCTATTTAATCCGTATTTTGGTTTTGACGCTCGGTACAGGTCTTATATATGAAAAATTTGATGTCTTATATAAGACCTGTACCGAGCGCCAGAACCAAAATACGGACACCAACACGTTCGAATCAAGTTTCATTTCTAATTTCCTTAAATATTTCCAGAAAATAATTTTACTCAAAAATTCATTTCTCGGGTTTGGGACCCCGAAATTCGATTTCGGACATACGCCCAAGTTCTATATTTTCTACGGACCGTCCGGGACCGTCAAATCACGATTTTGGGTCCGTTTACCTAAAATATTAACCGAAGTCAAATTTATTCATTTTAATATCAAAATTTATTTTTCACAGAATTTCATATTTAAAATTTTCGGCTACGCGCCCGGACTACAAACGCAAATTGAGACGATCCTAAATAAGGTTTTCAAGGCCTCGGAAGCACAAAATGAGTAAGAAAATAGGTGATGACCCTTTGGGTAGTCAGAGATATTTCCATGTGAAATTGATATTTTATTTTGGCGTTTTGGCATGGTGTGATAATATACCCACACAATTGGTGAAAAATAGCTCTAGTTATAGATATGGGGTTTTGGCATGGTATAACTAACATACTCATTTAATTGGTAGAAAATAGCCCTAGTTATAGATATTGCATCAAATAGCCAATACATGTATATCACAATAATAATATGTATATCGCAACTTTTTTTTCTTCTTTGTCTATATCAACATGCATATTAAAATTTTATTGTCATTCTTTGTATATAAATAATATTTTTCTTTGTATATCAATAATATAAAGTTATATATATAATTATTTCTGCCTTTATATCAACATATATCACAATAAAAATATTGTATATTTGTATATCAAAGTATCAAAGTAGACAAGAGGGGTTGCTCTGATGGTAAGCAACCCCCACTTCCAACCGAGAGGTTGTGAGTTCGAGTCTCCCCAAGAGCAAGGTGGGAAGTTCTTGGAGGCAGCCTCTCTACCCAAGGGTAGGGGTAAGGTCTGCGTACATACTACCCTCCCCAGACCCCACTAAGTGGGATTATACTGGGTTGTTGTTGTTGTTGTTGTTATATCAAAGTATATAGCACATCAGAAATGTGTATACCAAAATTATAATCGGTGTATATCTCTATGTACATCAGTGATATCTCATGTATATTATGTCTATCTGTGTATATCTATGAAAATTTATGTTATATGTACGATATACAATGTGATATACATGGGCGTCCATAAAAATAATATGTTGTATACACGATATACAAAGTGATATACACAGCATCCTTAAAAACATATGTGTGATATACACTAATGTACACAATATACGATGTGATATACACATGTCGTAGTTAGATTTTTAGGTCTGATTTTTTGCTTGAAACCAATCTAAATCACTTCTAATCTTGCTCTAATTTTGTATATAGCCTTGTTTAGGTATTTTCAACCAATTTCAATCATGTTCACTCATTAAATCCTACCAAAAAAAGGAAGAAAGAAGAAAAACAAAGTTGAAATATATTTTTTCTCTCTTAGTTTTTGCTAATCTTGCTCAAAGATTGTATATAACCTCGTTTAGTATTTTCAATCAATTTCAATCACACTCACCTATTCAATTCAGCCAAAAGAAAAAGAAGAGAGAAGGAAAACAAAGTTAAAATATAGTATTTTTTCTCTCTTAGTTTTTGCTTCTGATTTTTTCTGATATGAGATCAACCTTATCTTTTCATCCCACTGGTATTTTTTGCATAATTAGCAAAAAAAATTTGCTAAACTATGAGAGCAAAAGAGAAGATAAATAAAGGAGAAAAAGGGGGGAGAAAAGCTAAAATAAGCGTGTAATTTTTTTAAAGAGAGAATATGAAAGAGAGTAGTTTTTTCTTTTTAAGATTTGGCTATATAAAGCCAATTGTTTGGGATTATCTTTGCCAAATCTAATATAAGGCTAAAGAATTGCCAATTCCTATTATGTGTTGTTATAGGATGCTAATTTTTCTATGGATATTGACACCAAATAACCCATAATTGTATACCACAACAATAATATGTATATCAAAATATATACCACAACTTTATTTTTCTTCTTTTTTATATATTAAAATTTTATATTATAGTTATTTACAATTTTATTTTTATCTCTATATCAATGTATATCATAACGAAAATAATTATATTTTATATATATCACAGTGTATAACACATTATAATGTGTATAACAAATATATAGTACAAATTTAATTTATTTTTAGTGTATATCAAATATTTTTGTATATCAAAATGTAAATAGAATTTTTTTTCTTTGTATATTTTGGTGTATAACACGTAGTTTCTTGTGGATATACATAAATATATTGTTAGAAAAATATTGATATACAAAATGAGAATTATAATTATTTTCTTAATCAAAAGAAAAAGAAGAGGAAAAAAGAACAAAGTTTTGTCCAACGCCAATTTTAGGGATGTATATATCATGAAACCTACCAATATGTTGTCCTAAATTCATGAAATACAAAAAAGTTTAAAAAGAAAAATGACACTTTAATACTCCATTCTAGCACCAAAACCTAATGGAGAAAAGCAAAACCTCCATCCAAAATCCGATGTCGCAATAGCAGCGATCAACAACCTCCCATTTACCCTTTTTTGGCTTTTGCTTTCAAATTGCGATACTTTGGAATAATATGAAGTCTAAATTCATTTTTGAATAATTTGCACACACTCAGCAATTTGTGGGAAACAAATTAGATCTCGTTTGAATCACTCTTGGGATCTCTTAATATATTTATGCTCTTGTTCTAACATAGTAATAATTATTTTAATACTCTCTTACAAAGGTTTGTCATTGCAACATAAGTGAAACTTTAATTCATTGAGAGTAGTGTTACGACCCCAATCCCGGTCGTGATGGCGCCTAACACAACTGCTAGGCAAGCCCGACCATTTACACTCTTATCATGAGCATGAAGCTCAAACCAATTACTTGAATATTATTTTCAACAATAAAGCTAGAATCTTAACTGATAGATAGAAGTTAAACTGAATAATCTCCCAAAGATTTGGGGTCACGAGTCTAGAGACTCTAAACATGACCGGATAAAATTATCTCAACGAAATACTCAAGTATGAAAAATGTATATATAATAGCAACTGAAAGGAGAGGAGAAGCTAGGTTCTGCGAACGTCGACAGCTACCTCAACAACTCGATAACACTCTGTGAACGCTGGAAAGGCTCGTCTACTTGTCCTGAGTACCTAAATCTACACACAAAAGGTGCAGGGAGTAGGGGTGAGTAATAATCATATAAAATGGCTGAAGATAAGAAATCCACGAAATACCACAAAGTAAAGCTAAAACTAACAGTCTAATACTTTACTATGGACTAACAACAACCGCAAATCACAAATAGCACAAGTAAATAACAATGCATGAATGCAATGCAATGCATATGTCCGCTACTGCGTGTAGACCGATCCATTTAACGTCCACGGCGCTTACTGGGGGTGTATACATACTCCGAAGGGGCTCCTTCAGCCCAAGCGTAATATATTATTATCATTCGTTGCGGCTTGCAGCCCGATCCATACTCAGTCCACAATATGCATATGAGTCACATAACAATTTCAATTTACTTATTTCCAATTTCCAATTCATTAATAAGGAAATACTTTAGTTATTAAATTTTCAGGAAAAGTGACTTAACAGTTCATAATAGTGATTAACCCAGAACTGAGATCAATGATTTTACAAATCATATTATCAAATGATATTTATCCCCTAAGGATACTACAGGTCGGCATAAGGCCCCAAACATGGCATAAAGCCCAGATATATTCAACACAGGGTGCGTTTCAATCGCCAATATAGTATTATTCTTGTTCGGGATGGACCAAGTGACAATCCCCAGTCATAACCAATCATGCACCTGCCATGGGATGCGAGTCACGCCCTAAATAGCGTCACAATGTGATAAGCCGAGGTTTCAAACCCTCAGGCCATCATATACACCAATTACTCACATTTAACCGGCCTTAGACTGGTCCGCAATGCCTTTTTCTTTCGTATCGACCTCCTCACGCGTTGAATCTAGTCAAAACCACAGCAAATACATAAATATGGGTCAAAGAAACATAACCCAATCAAAAATACGCGAAAAGTACTAAAATTCACGAAGTTGGTAAAATTTGAGCCCCGGGCCCACTTCTCATTGTCACACCTCCCTTTTTACTACCACAGACCAGAAGGCTTTGTACCGATCCGTTTGGAAAGATACGTAGGGTATACCTCAGTGTTCAAATACCCGAGACGGATATAACAACAAAGAGGAAAGAGTTTTTCCACATAAAGGACAATCGGTTCGGGATTTTTATTTAATTATCAGAGTCGCCACTTGGGAAAGTAATGGTGTCCCAAGTCACCGGTTTAATCCCGAATCCAAGGAAATTGACTCTTTTATTAATGTCCGCGAAATAAAGATCCGGATAAGGAACTCTGTTAACCTGGGAGAAGGTGTTAGGCATTCCCGGATTCCGTGGTTTTACAGTCGCTCAACCATCGTTCTCGAACTTATTTGACTAGTTACAGATTTTAACAACACATATGTGTTTTTACTTTTAACATTTTTTTAGGAATTACGACATCGCGAAAACGTACTTCAAGTCACACCGCAACCAGTACGCCTGTGACCTTTAGTACATTTCGGCTTTGCCGGGATTTGGGATTTGAGTCGCACCAAGTGCACACTCGTATTTTAAGGAGAGTATATTAAATCGTGCCTAATAGTGTCTATCGGATTTTAATTCTTTTGGGAGAAGCTATGAAATTTACTAGTAGCTTTCCCAATTCTATTTACATTTTTATTTTATTACTAAAGGGGGCCCCACTATTTGGTGTCATATGAGGCTCATCCCGATTAAATTTTAATAGTTCAATCCTATTGTTTCACTATATTTTCTATACCTGTTTTTTACTTAACTATTTGTTATCGTTTCAGAATTGAGCCCAGGCCACTGTCATTGGCATTATTGGGCCTGAGCCTCTGTACCCATATTTAAATTGATACTAGATCTGCCCAGGTCTTAGTGACCCAGGCCGTCTTCAGACTTCTGTTCGATAGTCCATTCAACTTCGTGTGATAGTTCAGGCCCACGTTATATATTGGGCCCAAATCGAATTGGAACAATAACAAAGACAAAGATGCTGAATTCATAGCAAACAGATACTCAGAATAAAGAATGAAACCAAATCACTTTTATTTATTTATCAGGAGAGGAAAATCACTATACAAGATGATTCATGTTAACCTTAAACCAAAACAACTTGTTGCATATGGAAACAGACTACTTTTACATTTCTATTTTTAAGAGATGAGTTACACTAACATTGAAGTTATTTAAATAGAAAATTAAAAGCAAACGGTTAAACTAGGTGAAGCGTGGTTTAAACAGTTCAATTATTAACTAATGACAACCTGATTATCTAAGGCCAAATAGTCTATTGATATGTACACAATTATATTACTGATTCTAATACGACTTTAGCCCATTTAGTGTCACAGACCCAGTTGTGAATACATTGTGGTTTCTTCTAACTGTTTTTCCCCTTTTGAGCTTGTTTGTAGCCATATACTGATTCATGGATCCAATTAACTATATGAACATCTTTATGTTACTGCCTTAAGGGTTATTAACGATCTAAACTGTGGTTGATAAACTCATTTTTTAAAGTTTTACCTACTTTAACTAAGTGACTTTGCCATCTACGATTATACTACTATCATACTAGCTATTACATTGTTGTTGTTTGGTTTTTCTACTTATACATGCCATACTACATAAAATACAGATCTAAGCTACATTAAGCTATTAATCAAAAGAATAAATCAAAATACATAATAGCAATTGATTTCAACTCTTGAACTTCATTCCATTTAAGCATTTCAACATTACATCTTCAGTCGAACGGGATGTACCTGGTTCTGCAAGAGTAATTGATGAGTTCTAAGGGAGACAAGAGCAAGCAACAGCAATAGACCCAAACAAGGCAATGCAACAGCGTAAGACTGAATCTCAGATGAGCAGAAAACCACAGCAACAGCAGATAAGAAATCCCAGAAGAAATCGAGCAGAAAACCCACACACAAACAGCTTAACCAGTGATTATTACTCGAAATGTGCAGGAAACTATTTGCTATTTGCTATTATATTTACTCTGAATTTCTCTATTGAAAAACCAGCCCTTACTTAGTCTTTTTAGGGGGTATTTATAGGTATAGATTGGCAGATTTCTTGGGGGGAAAGAATAGGAGTTAATTCCATTTCTTCCCCCTTAAAAATTACTAAGTCTACACTTACACCACTATTTCTGTTATAAGATCCCTTCCAGCATGTGCTGGAAGGTTCTTTTTGATTCTATTCTTAAGCTTTTACCAAAGTGTCCCTATTAGTTATGGATTTTTACTGATTTCCCTTTTTAGGGAGACCATTATACCCCTCAATCTCTGCAAAATTGCATAAATAAGTTGCACGAATGACTCCTATGTCCCTATGTGTTCTATATAATCTACCATTTTACAAATTTGTGTTCCCTTTATGCCCTTAAGGGCATAGCTGAATTACCTGACCTACCTAGGTCAAGTTTTCAGCAATTTTCAACTTATTTAACTAAGGGTCAGTCCTTGCATTGGTATTTACTTCATTTTTAAGCTAATTGCAAGACTAGCCTGCTTTATTGTTATACTTAAACTATTTAAAATTTAGCCAGTCTCAAGTTGAGACTTGGCTTTTGCAATTGAAGCCCATTTACTGAACATAGACTGGGCTAAGGCCTTTGCAAGCCTAGCCACTTGTGATTCAGGGCTCAAATTGAGCCTTGGTAAGTCTGAGCTTTCAAACTAGACCAATTATTGCACAACTAGCCCATTTTAAGGGTGGGCCAGTGTGTGAAAGACCTTGCAGAGTTGGTCAATTGCAAAATTGACCACTCTTGGTCACTTATTTATCTTATAACCTATTTTTTCATTTTCAATTTTTAACCTATTTCAAAACTAGCCATTTATGAGACTTAGTACTATTGCAGCTATAATCAATTCCCTAAGATTAATGGGCATTAACACTGCTCATACTAACAATAAACTATTGCAAACTCAGCCATTTCAACATACAATTGCACACATAACCACATGAAACCAAACATTGTTCATCAATCAATTAAAACTCAGAAGGGGAGTTTGATAATGTTGAATCTTAACCAATCAGCTCACATAACTCAATTTCAAGTAGCAAAGTGTCAGTTAACATCAATCAGACTTAGTTACAACCAATTTATGTTAGATGATTCACTGAAAGACCCAAAACCCTTAAAGTTCATGGACATTAGACTTAATAGAGACTAGATCTCATAAAACAGTCAATAAGAAATGAAACATGGTTATCCAAGCACAAGAACAATGGATCTAACAGAGTAACACAAGAATGATATCAACCAGACCCACTAAATCTAAAACTTTTCCAAATGCCAACCCAAATCTAATACAAGCGTATGACAGACAAGAACAGAGGATCATGAAGAAACAATGAAGAAGAAATCCTAAATCTATCATGCAAAAGAAGCAAAATCACTAAATCAGATTAGCATGCTTATTTAGCGGATGAAAGAACATAAGAGGTGATATAAACCAAATTAAAGAAAAACCCTAGTATAAACATGAAATGAAGGAGAATGAGAATCAAACGGCTAAACTTGCACTAAAACAAAATCATGTAGTTAAGAGAATAGAAGAACAGTAAGGACATTGCAAGCTATCAAAAGAAACCCTAATATAAAGGTGAAGAAGAATGAAAGTCAAACAACTAAACTAGTACTAAAGTTAAACATGCAAAGAAACAGAAGAGAAGAACAGTCAAGCTATGGAAAGCTAACAGATGAGGAATCACAGTACACAAAAGATGGAGAAGAAAAGTGAAATCAAGACGGATCTAGAGAAACAAAACAAGATTAAAACACCAAAACAAAAGAAAGCATGAAATGAACAGACAAAGAGAAAGCAAGTAAGACATAGAGAGGGAGGGGGACTTAGCTTGCAGGGCCGGTCCCCTGAGCTTCCCGTTTTCCTCTCTTTTTCAATATCTTTTTCAGACTCATTTTTCTCTTTTTCTTTATTTCTTTTTTCTCATTTTTGTTGGACTTCAAGACGAAGTCTTTTGATGTTTGGTTTAGAGGGGGGTGTTCAGAGGGGAAAAAAGATAAGATCTTGGTAGGGGTTTTGGTTTGAGTCGCCGGAATTAGGGTTCCGGCGACTTTCTTTTGGATATTCGAGGAGATTGGGAGTGATTCGAGGGAGACCAATGGTGTGGGGGGATAGATCAGGCTATTGGGAGTTTGTGGTGTTGATTTGGGGTAGGTTCTCGTAGGTTGAGGTCACCGGAGATGAACTCCGATGACCGGAAATCCAAGAACAGGAGGGTTTCAAGGTTTTCTCGGAGTTTTTGGGTGGTGTTTGAGATGAAGAAGAAAAAGAGGGTGGTTTGTGGTGAGGGGGTGGCCGGAGACCACCGTGGAAGGTGGTGGCCTCCATGGTCGGCAAGGTTGCAGAAGTGAAGAGTGGTGAAGAAGAAGAGAGAACTTTGGTCGGCTAGGGTTTGGGGGTGTGTAAAATGACCGGTCTCAAACGAGACCAAAGCTTTATATAGTCGTGGCCAACTAGGAGATCTTGGCCGTTGAATTGCTGATGATCAACGACTATCATTAGCGTTACTAAAACAACGTCGTATCGTTTGTAATGAGACCACAGCCTTCATCCGTTAGATCAGCTTAACAGACGACTCAGATTCGATCTTCTCATTTAATTAACAAATAAAAATCTGCTAATATTCTCCGCCGTTGGATGTGGTGCAATGAACGGTTGAGATTCCATCAATTCAAATGCTTGGACCGGCTCTTTGGGCTAGAGTATTGGGTCATCATTTCAGATGTTTATTTGGCCCAATTCTTATTACATATATGTATATATGTATTTTTGGTATTTTTTAATTATTTTAATACAATTTTTTTTGTTTTTTATTTTTCCTTTTTGTATTATTTAAATTATTCAACTTCCTATTTTCACTAATTTTATGATATTTTTTGGCAATTTTCTACTATATATTTTTATTTTCCGCTAATTAAAGTTCCTTTTTTTTATTTTCTTTTCTTTTAAACTAATTAATTCAAAATGCAAGTATCTAACCTATATTTTTTGATTTTCAAATTTTAATTCCTAGGTATTCAATCACACAAATGTATCTAATTTCAATCAAAATATGTAATTGCACCCAAAAACATTATTTATTTTAATTTTGGAATTTATTTGCCTAGTGCAAAAATCATGTGCTCACACTCATAAAAATCTTAAAATCACAAAAATGGATTCCTCGTCTCGCCACGAGTCCGTACATATAAATAACACCAAAATCGGAGTCCGTTTGACCCATGAAATTCCAACTTTACACCTTCTTAGGTTTCAAGCCATAACCTCCATTTTCACCCCTTAAATCCTTGGGATTTTAGTATTTAATCTATGTTTTTACATCATAACAACATAATCCGAGTCTAAGAACTCTTACCTGATGAAATCCCATGAATTCTCTCTTAAAAATCGCCTTAGAAGCTTCTTTCCGTTCCAAAAGTGGAAGAAAACTCGACTTGTGCATTATAGGTATACTGTTCAGCACTGCTCCCAATGAATTAGAAGAGAAAGCAGGGGACATGAAGTTGTTTAGGTTGGCTAAAGTGAGGGAGAAGAATGCGCGGGACCTGGACCGAGTTAGGTGCATTAAAGACGAGGATGGTAGAGCTCTAATGGGGGAGGCTCAGGTCAGGCAGAGGTGGCAAACATACTTCCGAGACCTGCTCAACGAGGAAGGGGACCAAGACATAGAGTTAGGGGAGCTGAGGGACTCAGAGCGCGCGTAGGGATCTGGGGTTCTGTAGGCGCATTAGAGTAGAGGAGGTCGTGGAGGCTTTGCGTAAGATGAGTAGGGGTCGAGCGACCGGACCAGACGAAATTCCGGTGGAGTTTTGGAAATACATGGGTAGGGCAGGAGTGGAGTGGATGTCCAGGTTGTTCAATGCGATCTTCATGTCCAAGAAGATGCCAGAAGAGTGGAGGTGGAGCACAGTTGTGCCTGTGTATAAGAATAAAGGTGACATCCAGTGTTGCAATAACTATAGAGGCATCAAATTACTAAGCCACACCATGAAAGTATGGGAGCGGGTGGTTGAGGCGAGGGTGAGGGCGATGACGTCAATCTCGGCGAACCAGTTTGGTTTCATGCTGGGCCGCTCCACCACAGAAGCTATCCACCTTGTCAGGAGATTGGTGGAAAAGTTTAGGGACACGAAGAAGGACTTGCACATGGTTTTTATCGACTTGGAGAAGGCGTGCCACAAGGTTCCAAGAGAGGTGTTATGGAGGTGCCTGGAGGCGAAGAGCGTGTCGGAGGACTATATTAGGATGATCAAGGATATGTATGATGGCACTAAGACGAGGGTTAGGATGGTGGGTGGCGACACAGACCACTTCCCGGTAGAAATCGGGCTTTACCAAGGATCGGCGCTCAGCCCCCTCCTGTTTGCTTTGGTGATGGATGCACTAACTCGGCATATCCAAGGAGATGTGCCATGGTGTATGCTATTCGCCGATAATATTGTCTTAATAGATGAGTCGAGGGTCGGTGTTAACGAGAGGTTGGAAGTTTGGAGACAGACCCTCGAGTCAAAGGGTTTCAGACTAAGCAGGTCTAAGACTGAATACCTGGAGTGCAAGTTTAGCTCTAAGTCGAGCGAAGAAGGAGCTGGTAGGGACGTGAAGCTTGGTTCTCAGGTCATCGCCAAGAAGGACAGTTTCAGATATCTTGGGTCAGTGATCCAGGGTGACGGAGAGATCGACGGGGATGTCACTCACCGAATAAGGGCTGGGTGGTCGAAATGGAGGCTTGCATCGGGAGTCTTGTATGACAAGAAAGTACTACAATATCTCAAGGGAAAGTTTTATAGAGCTGTGGTTAGACCAGCAATGCTGTACGGGGCAGAGTGCTGGCCAGTGAAGAATCCCATATCCAGAGAATGAAGGTAGCGGAGATGAGGATGCTCAGGTGGATGTGTGGGCACACCAGGTTACATAGGGTCAGGAATGAAGTTATTCGGGAAATGGTAGGGGTAGCCCTAATGGATGAGAAGCTGCAAGAAGCGAGACTCAGAAGGTTCGGGCATGTGCGGAGGAGAAGCCCCGATGCACCGGTGAGGAGTTGCGAGCGGTTGTCGGTAGTTGGCGCGAGTTGTGGCAGAGGGAGGCCCAAGAGGTATTGGGAGGAGGTGATTAGGCGGGACATGACTATTATGCGGATTTTCGAGGACATGGCTCTTGATAGGAAAGTCTGGAGGTATAGTATCAAGGTTGTAGGTTAGGGGCTTCTATTATTGCGCGGGATAGGGATGGGTCGGGGGGGTTCCCGCTAGGTTAAATTCTTTGTGAGTACTCCTTGAATTACTAATGCCTTTTGTTCATGTTGTTGCTTTGTTTACTTTTCCCTTTTATATGTTAATTTTTGTGGTTTACTCTGGAGTCACTAATGCTTTTTCTTTTGTTTTCTTTTTGTTTTTGTTTTCTTTTTCTTTTTCTTTTCCTTTTATCGATCTTTCGCCGAGGATCGATTGGAAACAACCTCTCTGCCCTATCGGGTAGGGGTAAGGCCTGCGTACATATTACCCTCCCCAGATCCCACCCTGTGGGACTATACTGGGTAGTTGTTGCTGTTGTTGTTGTTGATCGTACGCATGCTAAGTGCATAATAATATCTCCGAGGGACATATAGCGTTATAGAGGTGGAGAATGTGACGATCCGAAGGGTCATCACTTGTTTTCTCAATCATTTCGAGCTTCTAAGGCCTTGAAAACCTCATTTATAGTTGCCTCGATTTGCATGCGTAGTCCAGGCGCGAAGCCAGAAATTTTTTATGTTGAAATATATAAAATATGTGAAAAATTTGAAGAATTTTGATATTAATATTGATACGGTTGACTTTGGTCAATATTTTTGGTAAACGGACCCGAACCTATGATTTGACGGTCTAAAAAAATTCGTAGAAAAATATGGAACTCACGCGTATGCCCGGAATCAAAATCCGAGGTCTAGAACCCCGATAAAAGAATTTTTTTGTTAAATTATTTTATGAAAATGTTTAAGGAAAATGAAACTGAAATTTTGTTAAAAAGTAATGGTATCGGGCTCATATTTTGGTTCCGACGTCCGGTACAGGTCATATATGTTGGTTAAGCGCTTCCTCTAAAGTTTGGTTGAAAACGGACGTCGTTTGACGTGTTTCGGCCTTAAATTGGAAAATTTGGAAGTTATAAATTTATTGAAAGAATTCTTGAGTTTTAAGGCTCAATTCGTTGATTTGATGTTATTTTGACGATTTGATCGCGCGAGCAAGTTCGTATGATGTTTTTGAGTCAGTGTACATATTTGGTTTGGAGTCCCGAGGCTCGGGTAAGTTTCGGATAGGTAACGGAGTGGTTTTGGACTTGAAAATGCAGCAGAAATTCTGCAATTTTTGCAGAGGCATTTTCTTCTATGCGATCGCATAGGTAAAGTTGTGATCGCGTAGAGCAAAGTTCAGGGGTCCCGAAATCCTTCTATGCGATCGCATTAGCATGCCTGCGATCGCATAGCTTGCCATTTTCCCTCTACGCGATCTCACACCAGTCCCTGCGATCGCATTGTGTAAAAATCCAGTCCCCCTATTTTCCTCTATGCGATCGCACAGTTAGGCCCGCGATCGCATAAGGTAGTCTGCCCCTTCTATGCGATCATAGCCTCTTCCATGCGATCGCAGAGTTCAATATTATGTTACTCTATGCGATCGCATCCCTTGCTCCGCGATCGCATAGAGCAAATTTCAGCCCGGTGATTTTAAGTTCTGAAAACATAATAGAACGTGATTTCATCCCATTTTCTCAAACACTCTCTTCTCCAAACAGCTTATTGGGGCGATTCTTGGGCGATTTTCGTCATACTTTTTGGGTAAGTGATTCTTGACTCGTTTTCTTCATTCTCCATCAATATTATTTGAATTCCTAGGCCTAAATATGTGTAAATGGGTAGAAAAATTAGAGAAATGAGTATAATTAGGGTTTTCAAGGAATTTACAATCTAGACCTCGTTTTGGGGTCGAACTTAAGAACAAATTATATATTTGAACTCGTGGTTGATTTGGTGAATTTATTTAGTTCGAACTTTGTGTTTCGATCATGTGGGTCCGGGATCGATTTTTACTATTCCGGGCAGAATGTTGTAAAAATCATATTTGGCCATATGAACTAGTTTGATACGTAGTATTGATGCTATTAAATCAATTATGTATAGATACAATTGGATTGGAGCCAAATTCGAAAGGAAAATGCATTACTACGGATTGAATCGTTCGTAAACTTTTGAGGTAAGTGTTTGTTCTATCCTAGCTTGAGGGAATATAAATTGAGTTTATGTGCTAATTGTTATGTGAGGAGTCCGACATATAGGCATGGTGACGAATATCTATACGTTGAGGGTCGAGCGTGACCGTGGGTCTTAGATGGATTAAATTCCTATTAATCCTATGTGATTATATGAAAGAAAATTATTATTGGTTTCATACCGGTAATATATATAAATTGTTGATTGAAGATTATTGGTTTAATATTGGTAATACTTTTATATACTTATTGTTGATCAGAGATTATTGGTTCAATGCCGGTAATATATATTATTAAATTTGAATCGTGTGGCACGCCGACCACTTATATATTAAAGGAATGGGATTGTGTGGCCCGCCGACCACTTATATATTAAAGAATTGGGATCATGTGGCACGCCGACCACTTATATAATAAGAAAATGGTATCGTGTGGCACGCCGACCACAAAGTTATTTGACTGTTGGCATTGGCCATAATTGTTGGTAGCCTATTATTAAATCTGGGAGCGAGTGGTACGCCTACCACAAGATATGAAATAAAAATGAATTGAGACATGAAAGTAAGTTTTGTTCCACTGATCAGATTATTTCTGATATTATATATTATTAGTTGCTACTTCAGAGCATGTTCTTTCCTTATAAATGTTCAATAATATTTTCTGCTGTTGTATATGTATATATTTCAACTGTACAGGTTTATGTGGGTGTCTGTTCCTAGCCTCGTCTCTACTTCGCCGGGATAGGCCAAGCACTTACCAGCACATGGGGTCGGTTGTGCTGCTACTACACTCTACGCTCTTTTTGCGCAGATACAGGTTACGGACAGCAGCAGTAGCATGATTGTGGGGTAGCTTTGCAGGCGTCCGCAGGACCCGTTGTCTCCTCTATCTTTACTTTTCAGTCTGATATCTCATGTATTCGAGATAAACAGTTTATATTTCTTTCAGACGGTTATGTGTATTATTCTTAGAAGTTCGTGAGTATTGTGACACCAGTCTTGGGTAGGGTATTATGCTTGGGTTTTCTAAATCGTATCTAGTAAAATATTCTAAGTCTCCCGCTAAATTTATTTATTTTGCTGTAAATGCATAATTTTATTTAAAGTTTTAAAAAGAGAGTCGTAACTAATGGAAATGTAAGGAAGAATTGGCTTGCCTAGCTTCAACTAGTAGGCGCCATCATGACTTCCGATGGTGAAAAATTCGGGTCGTGACAACTATCCCCCAATTATCAAATAAGGAGTAAAAGTAGTGTCACAACCCGTATTTTCTCACCATCGGGAGTCGTGATGACGCCTACTGTTCGAGCTAGGCAAGCCAAATATTTAAACATCTTCGGATAACAACACAACAATAATGAAATAAAAAGTTTTAATTAAATGCAGAAGTCTTTTAAAACCTAATTTAACTGGAAACCCAAAATATAGAAGACAAATATTTTACTACCAAAGACTGGAGTCGCTATCTCACGAACTACTAATGAGTGCTACAAACAAGTCTGAATAGAAAAATACATAGTGTCTGTTTCGGTGCAATGAAAACAAACAGAAAATATAGAAAGGGACTCCAGCCTGTGAACGCCAGCTAGGGGACCTCGTAGTCCCTGGACTGAAGTCAGCTCCCACCCAAGGTGCTACTGCTGTGGTCCAAAAGCTACTTCGGTACCGTGATCTGTGCAAAAAGCACACAGGTGTAGCATCAGTACAACCGACCCCATGTGTTGGTAAGTGCCTCGCCTAACCCTGGCGAAGTAGTGACGAGGCTAGACAGGACTACCAAATTAACCCGTGTAGTTCAATATATATATATATATGTGTGCAATAAAAGAAAAAAATACCAAAACTAAACAGTTAAAAGGAGAGGGAAACATGCTATGGGTGAATACAATCTGGATACAAAAGTCATCAACTTATATAAGAAACAGGGAACAACAATAATTAACAAAAACGGGAAATCCAACAGTTGCGCGGCATCAACCTTTGTGCTTTTACTCTCATCCTCACCCAAAGCAATCAAATAATATGCACGGCATCACCATTCATTCTTGCCGTCACATAACTCTCATTTCATGGCACGGAATGATCCTTCGTACGAATATAATCAAATCAGAGCATAGAATGTCCCTTCGTGCATAAGTAATCAAAACGTGATACGGAATAACCCTTCGTGAAAATATAATCTACAACGACATGGAATGACCCTTCGTGCATTATCACTCTTCCTCACCCAAACAACAATCACAACCAAACGGGCGAGAAAAATAAACAATAATAAAGAATTTCTCGGCAAGGGAAAACACAAATAAATAACTAAATCCCAGCAAGGGAGCTATAACCACAACTTTCACATTCCGGCAAGGGAGTTAATAAATATGCTCAAGTCATCCCGGCAAGGGATCAATCACATCTCTTTCCAATTCTTTCATTTCTTACTCGGTAGTATTTTTATCATTCGAGCCAACGCTCTAAAGAATTCACAATTTATAATTAATCCTCAAACTCTTCACATTATGTAGAAAATCATTAATTTGCTTGGAAGAGTCCCAAAGTATACCAAAACAAGTACCAACAAAGACCCACAGTTATGCTAGACACCGATGTATAGATACTCGTCACCATGCCTATACACCGTACTCAATCATTTAGCAATTTGCAATTAATAACACTCTAATCCTATTCCCTCAAGCCAAAGTTAGATCAAACACTTATCTCAGTTCAAAGAATAGCAATCAACTCTTCGATACCGCCTTTTCTCTAAAATCCGACTCCGAAATAATGGTATTTAGGCATAATTAATTCAATAGTATCAATTAAGACTCAACATAGCCTAGAAATGAGTTTTCTAGCATTCTTTCAAAAATACCAAAATTCAACACCCGACCCACGTAGTCCAAACACGAGGCTCGGACCAAAACCTAGTCACCCGTAACTCCATGAGTTCAAATATATAATTTATTTTAAGATTCGACCCCAAATTGAGGTTGAATCACCCAAAATTCCTAAAATCCTAACTCTACCCACAACCCCTAATTTTTACTTTGATTTTATAATTTAGGGCTAGGAATTTAGTGATTAGTTGAAGAAATTAAGAGGGAATGAAGTTAGGAACACTTACCTATGAATTTATGGAGGAAGAGGTTCTTCAAACTTGTTTATAGAGGGTGAAGGAGAAGAGCTCATGTGAAAATAATGAAAGAATCCCGAATGTACTATTTCTGAAAACGTAAAAAAAATCATTGGGCAAAATTACCCTACGCATTCGCGACAGTAAGGTCACGTTCGTGAAGGGCACAAGTTGACAACCATCGCGTTCGCGAGTGGAGGAGTGCGAACGCGAAGAGAAAAAATACTGGGGTCCAAAAGATGGCCTACGCGAACGCACTGAAGATGGCCGTTGATTTACGCAAATGCGATAGAGGAAAATCCAAGGCATAGCGAACGACGGACAGAGGGCGCGAACCCGAAGAAGGGGAACACTAAAGCACTACGAACGCGAGCCTGGGGCCGCATTCGTGAAGGGCAAATTGACTGTGCAAAAATGCAGCAAATTTTGCTACTTCCCTAAGTGTAAAACACCCCGAACCACCTCCAATCCACTCCCGAGCCCTCGGGGCTCCTAACCAATCATACACACTAACTCAACAACTTCCCACGAACTTACTCGAGCGATCAAATCGCCAAAACAACATCAAAATAAATGAATCAAGCCTCAAAAATCATCATTTTCATTTTAAACTTCTAACTTTAGATAATTAGGTCCGAAACACGTCAAACGACATCCGATTTCGACCAAACTTCACAAGAAGCGCTTAACACTTATTTAGGACTTGTACCGAGCGTCAGAACCAAAATACAAGCCCGATACCATAGTATTTTATTAAATTTTTATTTCCATTTTCCTTAATAAATTAAAAAAAAACAATTTAATAGAAAAAATCTTTTACTCGGGTTCTAGACCTTGAATTCCGACTTCGGGCACATGCCCGAGCCCCATATTTTGCTATGGAGCCATTGAGACCGTCAAATTGTGGGTTCGGGTCCGTTTACCAAAAATATTGACCGAAGTCAACTTTAATCATATTAATATCAAATTTCTCCAAAATTTTCATAGAATTCACATATTTCAACATCAAAGTTTTTTGGATAGGCGCTCGGACTGCACACGCAAATCGAGGCAACTATAAGTGAGGTTTTCGAGGCCTTGGATGCGCGGAAAAAAGGAGAAATCTAGTGTTGTCACAGATAGTTCGTCTGAATCTAGTTGAGGTGGCGGAGCATACCCAGAAATGGCAAGCAACGCTAATTAGGTATGTACTGGGAGGAAATCCATCCTTCAAAGAAATGCTCAAATTTGTATATGGTGTGTGGAACTTTGTAGCAACTCCGTAGGTATTTCTTCATGATAATGGATACTTTGTTTTCAGATTTGAATCTGAAAATGATAAGAACAAAGTTATCCAAAGAGGACCATACACATTTCATAATCGACCTATGATATTGAAACAGTGGGTACCTAGGTTTTAGATGAGTAAAGAAATGACACAAAACGTCTCAATTTGGGTGTTATTTTCAGGGTTACCAGTTGAATATTGGACAAAGGAGAATTCAGGTCGAATAGCAAGCTATATAGGGAAACCTATATGTTCTGATAGATTAACGAAAGAAGAAGATAGAATATCCTATGCGAGAATTCTAATTAAAATGGTTGTCTCTCAAGAATTACCTGACAAAATGCTTGTTGAGGAGGCTGATAGCAAATTTATGAAGCAAATACTAGGCTATGAATGGAGACCTTCGTTCTGTGAAGTGTGTTTCCAAATAAGACATCATGAATTTAACTGTGAGAAGGCACCAACAGAAAAGTAACATCCTAGGGAGGAGAGACAACAAAAACAAGGGAAACCATTCAAATAACAGAAGAGGAAAACACCGTGGAAAGTAAAAACTACTGTTGTTGAGCAATCAGAAATAGCACAAACTGTTGAGCAAGGAATGATAGCACAACAAGAGACAGGGAAAGCACAGAATAGGGAGACAAGTGAGAAACTGCAAATGCAACAAGAAAAGCAGGAGAATGCAGAACAGAATGCTGAAAAAGAAGAGGCATTCCAACCACAATAAAGATCTAAAGTTAAGCAAATGATGAAAGTACAAATGCAAAATAAGAGAGCCATAAATGACAATGAGATAGAGAAGCTACTAATAACTAATAGATATAGCTCTCTCAGTATACAAGAGGATTGCCACACTAAAAAGGTGACTGAAGGGATTGGCCTCAATGAGGAAAATCCACCATGATCATAAGCTCTTGGAATATAAAAGGGCCGAAATCCCTACAAGCAAGAGAACTCAAGGCCTTCCTGCTGAAACATAAAACTACAATACTAGGTTGCCTTGAGACAAAGATAAAGCCTAGAAGTGTTAGAAAAGTCAAAAATAAGTTTTGTAGGGATTGAAAAGTTTTTCCAATGAGCAGATAAATCATAGTGGGAGGTTATGGTTATTTTGGAAGGACAGTATGGTCCAAGTCCAAATGCTGATGATTACTACTCAATTGATACATTGCCAAGCGAAGGAAAAAGGGTCACAATTCTCATGTTACATCACTTTTGTATATGGAAAGAACAAAGCTCATGAATGGAGGGAGTTGTGGGATCAACTAAGGTAGATTCAAAGTACAATGCAGGAGGCTTGGTTGGTTATAGGAGATTTTAATAGTATTTTGTCTGTTAATGATAGAATAAATGGGCAACCTATACATCAGGCTGAATTAGTGGATTTTCAAGACTGTATAAGAGACATTGGAGTGGGGCAATTGAATATAAAAGGTTGTCAATGATCATGGTGCAATAAAAATGATGCAGGAGATAGAATCTATAGCAATATGATTAGGTGTTCGGAAATGCTTCTTGGATTACAAAGTATAGTAGCCTTGAAGCTATATATGAACTACCAAGGATTTCTGACCACTCACCTATTATGATAAGCACTGAATTGGTAAAGAATCATCTACAACAACCTTTTAGGCTTTACAATGTCCTATTATATCAAAGGGAGTTTAAAGACAGTGTGAATGAAATATGGAACCAACGAATCGAGGGGTATGCTATGTACTATGTGTGGACTAAGCTACAAAGATTGCAGAATAGAACCAGGCGGATGAACAAGGAGATGAACTCATTGGAGAAAAAGATGGGAAACTTAAGAATAGAGTGCAGAATACTCAAAGAAAGCTGGATGATGACCCTCTCAACCAATAGTTGATTGAGCAGGAAAGAGAGTTGATTATGCAGACTGAAAAATGGGACGGGGTGAATGAACAGGTACTCAGACAAAAGCCCAGAGCAATGTGGATAAAAGCAAGGGATAGAAATTCTAAATTCTTTCATGCTCAGCAAAAAAATAGGCACGCAAGGAACAGAATTTCATCTATCTGTAATGAACAAGGGAGGAGAGTATCAGATCTAAAGCATATTAAACAAGAATTTATAAGCTTCTTCCAAAGCTTACTGGGCACTTCAGCAAGGGAGATGCCCTGTGTTGATAGTACAACAACTAGAGATGGACACTGGCTTACAAAAGAGCAACAAAAATTACTTATTTCCCTAGTAACTACAGAAGAGATTGATATGGTAGTGAAAGAGTTACCAAATGAAAAAGCACCAGAGATAGATGGCTTTCCAACAGAGTTTTTCAAAGAATATTGGCACATAATTGAAGGAGAAGTCAAGCAATTTGTACATGAATTCTTCAACACTGGAAAGATACTTAAGAATGTTAATTGTACAACAATTACACTAGTACCTAAGGTTGCTAGCCGAAACTCTGTCAAAGAGTTTCGACCTATTGCCTACTGCACTATAGTGTACAAGATCATAGCCAAGATTCTCACATCAAAATTAAAGCTAGTAGTGGACTCAATTGTAGGACCTTCTCAGTTAGCTTTTATAGAAGGGAGAAACATACTTGATAATGTTATTATTGTACATGAGCTGGTTAAGGGTTATACTCAGAAGGAAGTTTCACCAAGATGTTGTATAAAGGTGGACATAAGAAATCATACGATTCAGTAGAATGGCCTTTTCTAAGAATGATTTTGATGGAGTATGGTATGCCTGCCAAGTTTGTGGAGCTAATATGTACTTGTGTCTCTACTGTCAGTTACTCATTGATTCTAAATGGATGATTAACAACTAAATTTCAAGGGGAAAAGGGGCTAAGACAAGGAGATCCAATTTCTCCTGACCTCTTTGTATTGGTGATGGAATATCTGAGTAGGGCATTGAAGAAGTTGAAGGATAATCCTGACTTTAACTGTCATCCAAAGTGTTCCAGAAATAACATTACTCACATATGCTTTGCATATGATCTTATTATGTGTTATAGAGCAGATAGGATATCCATCAAATTGCTGATAGACAAATTCCATCATTTCTCAGAAGTTTCAGGCTTGAAGGCTAACATGGAGAAGAGTGCTTTATACATTGCAGTTGTTACACAAGAGTTCAAAGAGATGATTCTAGAAGGGATACAATTTTCCTTAGGGGAACTACCATTCAAATATCTTGGAGTACCACTATCCTCTAAGAATCTGGCAGTTCAACTGTGTATGCCATTGATTGAGAAGGTTACAACTAGGATCAACTGCTGGACTGCTAAGCTACTATCATACAGTGGAAGGCTCCAATTACTGAAAAGTATAATCTTTGAAATGCAGACTTATTGGGTACAGGTGTTCTTACTGCCAAAGAAAATTCTCAAGCTAATAATTTTAGCTTGTAGAACTTTTCTATGAACATGCAGGAGTGGGCCACCAAGAAGAGCTTTAATTGCATGGGATACAATGTGTATGCCTTACTCAGCAGTGGGTTAAATGTACTGCACATTCATATATGGAACAAAGCTGCATTGTGTAAACTCCTATGGCTGTTAGAGCAAAGAAGGATACACGTTGGATACAATGGATACATAGTTACTATATCAAAGGGCAAGACAACATGAGGATGGATACTCCTAAACAAGCATGCTGCATGTTAGGAAGATCTTTGATATCAGATATTGGTTTTTGGAAAAGTATAGAAGTGATAACTTGCATAGGTACTATAGCAATGGAAAATTTAGCATTAAAAAGTTATATATTGCTATGAGACCTCAATTTCAAAAAAGCTTGTGGAAATAAGTATTAACTGGATCTAAGGCAATACAAAAACACAAATTTATATTGTGGCTAGCAGTACACATGAAACTAGCAACAGTTGATAGACTTGAGAGATGGGGAATAACAGTAGCAAAAGAATGTGTACTATGTGCAACAAAGGAAGAGGAGTCAATGGAGCATAGATGGTTTGGATGTTATTACGCCAGAACAATATGGGCTATAATGCTAAAATGGCTCAATGAGAAGCATCAGATTGGAAGCTGGGAAGAGGAAATTGAATGGCTGAGAAGAAGGACTACTAATAAAACTCGAGGTGAAATATTGATATTCCTATTCACGGCAATGGTATATCATGTCTGGGCAGAGAGAAACAAAAGAAGATTTCAAGGGGAAATAGTTGCCAGTTCCCATAGAATCAAAGACATTATGATGGAATTACATATAGTAGGGCAAAAAAAAAAGTGGCATACAAAGCTAGAAAAGGTGAAGAATTTTCTTTAGTTCACACAGGGCAATGTAATTGTTATAGGAATTGTTAATTGATTAGTCAAATAATTATGTAGATAGGTCTAGTTCTGGAGTCCAAAAGAACTAGCGAATGTAAATATTTTTACTTGGTTAATAAAGTTTAAACGTTTAACCAAAAAAAAAAAAGAGTTAACTCCTTATTTTAAATTGGAAATTGATATATTACCCATTTTTTGTCTTAGTTTATCAAAAGGTTCAGTATAAAAAACCAGTTCAAAATTGCATGTCAGCATATTTATTTTGAATCATATATGAATGCAAAATATATACAACCATACTCAATTTTGAATTTCTAAACACTGTATTAGGACTTTCAACATATTTTAAATAAGGGAAATTTTATTAATGTTAAAATATTAAATTACAATTTTGTCCAATATAATTAGAAACCAAAATTTAGAAAAGGTAATTGCCTAAAATTCTGAAGAACTAAAAGGAGTGCGAAGCGTACGTGGTACTTGAGTTTGAGTTAAATAATGATTAAATTGCTCATAACAAAATAAAGAAAAGGAAAAACTTGAAAATAAAAACGTTTCCAAGATTTCTAACGTGTTTAAAAGTTCTTTTCGTTTTTGCTTATCAGAATAGCCAATAAGTTTGCTAGAATTAGACTAAAAAAAGATGTAAAATTTACGTTTAATTTGGATTTGGACAAAGCTAGAGTTTTATTTTATTTGAGTTGAAGTCTAATAATGATTAAATAATTTTAACAAAATAAAAAAAGCAAAGGCTTGAAAATAATTACGATTCCAAAGAAGGAACGAATTTAATAATCAAAAGTTTAGTAGACTTCAAATCCCTAATATAATAATTTAATTACGATTTTATATTGGGATTATGTATATCGTTGTTTATTTAATTAATTTTGAACCCCTAAATGTTAGGAAATAAATTAAATTACTATTTTATCTAATATATAATAGTATATTTTTAGAGGGTAAAAAAGGCGGACAATATTTCGTTAAGGGCATTCGTGCTTTTAATATTTAGAGGATAAAAAGGGCGAACTATATTTCGCTAAGGGAAAATTCTAGTTTACGTGAACATATTTCTTTTTTGGCCCGTTTTAAAAAGAATGAGCATTTTTTAAATTTGGTAACAATTTAACTTAAACTTACAATTATATCTTTAATGAGAAGCTTTTATAACCACAAAAATACTCTGAGCCATTTTTTGACTTGTTTAGAACCACAAATTCTAATAAACTTCGTGTTCAATCAAATAAATTCACATAAATATATTTATATATTTGTAGGGTGACGTGTGAAGAATCAAAAGTGATTTGTTGGCAGAAATGGGCCCTTCAAATTCTACGTATATCCGCCTAATACGCAGGTTCATTTAGCTTTTGTGGATATTTAAAGGGAATTTTTACATGTGTATATCATATAACAAACCTTATTACAAACCATATTTAAGGTTTGTGTTTATTACATTTAAGCATATCAAGTTTCAATTTATGTACCATATATAATTCAAATTAAGGCTTTAATTAAGTTATCATTAAATGTAGGAGTGTATTTAGGGACAAAATCTCCCAATTTATTTGTTACCCGCTTCTCTCTCTTCTAATTTTTAAATTTTTCGTTCCTCACCCCCCCCCCTCCCCACGATTTTCCCCCAGTTCTTTTCTCCCTCACGTTCTTTTCTCCCTCACGTTTTTTCTTTTGTTCAGTTCTTTTCCTCTTTTTTCGAGGATTCACCCAAGCTTCAATCTGGAAAAAAATTGAAGTTATCTCCATCTTCTTCAAAAAAACCAAAAACGAAACATTCAAAAAAAGCTAAAAAAGTCAGCCCTCATAATATTTCGGAAAAGGTATTTTTATTTAATTTTTCCGCGTAGTTTCTCGAAACCTTTTAATTTGTCCCAATTTTGAGGTTTAATTGTCGTTATTTTGTATTTTTATATGAATCGTTAATATATTTGTAGTTAAATTGTAGTTATATTGTGGTAGATTTGTAGTTGTTTTCAGTGGTTTTGTAGTTAAATTGTAGTTATACTGACATTTTTTATTGTAGTTGTTCTCAGTTATTATGTAGTTAAATGTAATTTAATTGTATTTAAATGTAGATTATTGCACTCAATCCACTTTTTTCTATTTTTTTCAGAATAGCCCGTTTACTGCTCAACGGAATATGGATTATGGTGTTCTTAGGTTCCACATTTTGTGTGAGCCTAGCATACCAAGCCAAAATCATATAGTAAATTTGTAGTTGTTCTCACTTGATTTGTAGTTAAATGTAGTTTTGTTGTAGTTATGCTGACATATATAATTGTAGTTGTGCTCAGTTAATTTGTAGTTAAATGTTGTTTATTATAGTTATGCTGATATATATAATATTTTTACAACTACATTTATGTTGGAAAAATTGGATGATTATGGAGAATAAAAGATTTAGCTTGAGGCGTGTCAATGACACTGTCCTTAAGGATATTTCGCCTACACCGGGATGAATAATATTAGGCGTATCCCCCAGGATTCAACAAGCTCTTCTAGTATAACTAGGAGCAGAAACAACAAAGATTTATAAATAAGAAAACCCAGCACAAAAGAAAGATGAAGAAAAGTTTTTACTATTTTCACTTTTTTTCACACTACTCTATCAACACAAACAAATAGCTTTATATATAGTCCAAGAAAAATGGACATCTGAAAAAATGAAAAACCCGTAAAATCTATTTAGGATTTAATGTCAAGAATTCACTGTCTAAACATTTCATTAAGAGCGCAACATCAAAACTGCCAAAACGGCTATTGAAAGCCATCAATTGTCAGACTACTAAAATGCTTTGAAACGTTAAAATATAGTCCAAGCCATAAAAAATTTTACTTTTCAAAAAGTAATGAAATGAAATTAGATTGGTTTAAGGTCATTAAGGTTCTTAAATAAAAAGTCAACCGTTAGATTGAAACGTTTCACAATGAGCCTTTAATAGATAGATTTAATTTGTCCAAAGTGAATTCAAAATTAAATTAATTTTCTGTTAAAAATATATTTAAGATAATTACTATAATAATTACTCACTAATATAATTGTAGGAAATGAATCCAGACTTAATTTTGGAATATTTCTTTTTGAGATATCAAAAGTATTTTTCATCAATCCCCCACATATCTCAAAAGAATATTTAAAAAAATAATATTAAAACATTTGCTGGGTTTCACAAAAGAGCATAATGCGTCGAATCTGGTGTCTCTTGGACTATGAACCAGATCTAGATAAAATAAGATTAAACTTACAGAACAAATGGTAAAGTTTAGAACTTCTATGAACCAAGAATTCTTTTGTAAGTTTAGTGTCTTATCTATCACATTATACCCGCACACACTTTGTTGTTTGTCGCGGTTTTGCGCTAATAGGCCATGCGCGCGCCTGGTTTTCATGAGTGCTCTAGAAATTTCGCCACAAATTTCATAGGAGCGGCCTCACTCCACACTCATATAGGTTCATCCATCAAGTATATTCTGCAGTGCAATACACCACCTACAAAAGGCTATGGATTATTGGATTAAGAGTTTAATAACTCAACCTCACATTCATTGCAGTCTTGCACTATGCACACATACACTATAGGAAGAGACATATTTTAATAGTGCGCATTTGATCAACTAATGACTTGTTATTACCCATATGAACCTACTTCATGGGATCTCCAATCACATAGGTTGGGTTACCATCATTGTTGATTCATCTCAAATTGGCAAAAGTCTCAACCCCTCGATGTTTCACTTATAAGTCAAAGGATCGGCCAAATCCTCGTTTGACTACACATAATATATATAAAAAATTCTCATATCTAAGCAATTGCTTTATCACATAACGTCTCGAGATATATACACTTCCCATTGAGAGATTTATTTTCTTACAAAGGTTATTGCACCTTGGCAATCACAATTCATCGACAAATTATTGTCGGTTTAACTCTTGGTGGAATATTGCGCTTTGGCAATCACAATTCATCGACATAATTATTGTCGGTTTAACTCAACAAGAGGTTGCTTAATCAACCTCACTTCCAAGCAATTTTAATACCACAACACCTACCAAAAGGTGATCACATAATAGCTAGCTAGTTTTTTTTTTCTCATATGAATCAGAGATTCAATATCATCACTGTATCTTTCTAATACAGTGGAAAATTCGCATACAAAATACTAACGTGTAGTATTTCTCAAATAAAGTATAAAATCATCTCAAATAAAATAAAACTTGACTTCTATACTCGTGCCTTTTGAAACATCTTTCAACACATGGAAATTTACTTTCTTTATGTATCTTCCGTAGCAAAGCACTAAAATTAAATTTTCTAAAATATAGAAGCAACTTTAACTTCTACGGAAATATCTTAAATAGGAAATGCGTCAGAATTCAATAATTTCTTCACCCGTATATTTAAGAAACCCAAAATAAAATATTGTAACCCCCACATTTTCAACAACTTTCAAGTTAAGGGGGTAATATTTTTAGAATGAGTTTAAAAGAATTTTCCCTTTCCAAGAACTTAAGAATTTCTTGAATCATCAAAATAAACAAATCATTTTTTTTTCTTCAACTTGGGACACAAAACTAACTTTATTAGTACAAATATATTTAGAAGCACAAGAGTCTAACACCCAATTTTCTATAAGATTCGCTTGAGAAATGACCACAATAATTATAGCACCCGCTTACTCAAATTTATTTTTGACTGCAAGACTATCATTTCGCTCGAATCCTCCTCTATGATATGAAATTTATAATGGCTTGGTGTGCCCCCACAAATAATTATTATTTCCAGTAAAATTTAATCTCAAATAAATAATTCATAGTTATATGAAGAAAAATCAATCATTATTTAATTTCACCCAAATGACCAAGAGATAAGCAAAAATTATTTTTAGATCATAAAATACTTCCATCAAAATGCACATAAATACTACAAATTTACTACAACAAATAACGCATATTATTAATATAAGATAAACTAATTCATAACATTGAGTACAAACAAGCCATGGCTATAATAACCCTTGCCAACAAAATTATTATTCTTGGTCAACATGACCTTATCAGATTCAAAAGAAACCTTCACCCCCACTTTTCCTATTAATCCCACAGAGACCAAATTGGCTCGGATAATAGGAACATGTAACACGTCATTCAATGCCAAAGTTTTGCCAGATGTGAGTTTGAGGCCTTTTCCAAGAACTGGAACAGTTCTTGAGTCACCAAGATAGACAACTTCTTCTCCCTCCTCAACTTGGGTATAAGACACAAAGTCTTTTTTGTTAGCACATATGTGCCTAGTGGCACCAGAATCTAACACCCAATCTTTCACATTGGCCACAAGGTTCACTTGGGAAACAACTGCAACAATTACGTCATCCGCTTTGGCTTCAGTTAAATTTACTTTAGCCTTGGCGGGATTGTCATTCCCAACCCTCTTCCGGCATTGAGCAGCATGATGGCCAGGTTTGCCACACACAAAGCAGTTACCTTTTTTCTTGAAGGTTTGATTGTTGGTTCTGGGCTTATAACCATTTTCTTTATCGTACCTATTATTTGATTTGTCCTGTCGCTTATTGTTCTCCACCAGGTTGGCTCTTGTAGCAATCTTTTTTCCTTTGTCAGCAACAGCTTGCTTGCGATTTGTATTTTCAATTATAATATGTTTGACCAAGTCCTTCAGCAACAATTGCTTGTGTTTGCGTTTTAATTGTTGTTTATAGTCATTCCAAGATTTGGGAAGTTTTTCTATAAGCATACCAGCAACAAACTGTTCGAGCAGAGAAATATCTTCAGATTTGAGATCTTCAATCAACTTGTGATATTCGTTGATTTGTGCAGTTATGTCCTTGTCCTCCGCCATCTCCCACTTGTAGTAGTTTCCAATTACAAACTTTTGTTTAGTAGCATCTTCAGCAGTGTACTTTGTTATCATTGACTCCCAGATTTCTTTTGCCTCCTTGTAGGAAACATAGACATCGAACAATTCGTTAGAAAGAGTAGAAATTATAGTATGTCGACATACCTTATTAGCATGGACCCATTGATCCATCTGAATGGACGTTGCTTCATTTGGCTTCGGATCGGTAATAGCAAAAGCAACTCCATGCATATCCAAGATAGAATGCACTCGTTCCTGCCAACGCTTAAAATTATCTCCACCAAAAATCTCAATTTTCGAAACATCAGGGAAAAGGTTTGGCATAGGTAATTGGTGATGGCACAGCAACAGAAACAGCTGGTGCAGTAGATGTAGTTGCATCAACAACAACATTAGCAGCGTTATTCTCCATAATAACAACGTGAGATATCCTTAAGATTGTTGGAAAAATTGGATGATTATGGAGAATAAAAGATTTAGCTTGAGGCGTGTCAATGACACTGTCCTTAAGGATATTTCGCCTACACCGGGATGAATAATATTAGGCGTATCCCCCAGGATTCAACAAGCTCTTCTAGTATAACTAGGAGCAGAAACAACAAAGATTTATAAATAAGAAAACCCAGCACAAAAGAAAGATGAAGAAAAGTTTTTACTATTTTCACTTTTTTTCACACCACTCTATCAACACAAACAAATAGCTTTATATATAGTCCAAGAAAAATGGACATCTGAAAAAATGAAAAACCCGTAAAATCTATTTAGGATTTAATGTCAAGAATTCACTGTCTAAACATTTCATTAAGAGCGCAACATCAAAACTGCCAAAACGGCTATTGAAAGCCATCAATTGTCAGACTACTAAAATGCTTTGAAACGTTAAAATATAGTCCAAGCCATAAAAAATTTTACTTTTCAAAAAGTAATGAAATGAAATTAGATTGTTTTAAGGTCATTAAGGTTCTTAAATAAAAAGTCAACCGTTAGATTGAAACGTTTCACAATGAGCCTTTAATAGATAGATTTAATTTGTCCAAAGTGAATTCAAAATTAAATTAATTTTCTGTTAAAAATATATTTAAGATAATTACTATAATAATTACTCACTAATATAATTGTAGGAAATGAATCCAGACTTAATTTTGGAATATTTCTTTTTGAGATATCAAAAGTATTTTTCATCAATTTATATATATAACTGCTTTTACTTTTTTTGTTGATATATGTGTGGGTAGGTTGTTCTTAATTTTATTTTATTATGCTATTGTCATAATTTTAATTGTGGATAATTGTTCTGTAATTGTAGAAACGAGATTTGCGTAGCTTGAATTATCATCTACCACAATGGCGTCAACTTCAAAATCTCTATATCTTCCATATTTATCCCAATTACCATTCGATTTCAGCATAATTGTGATTTTTGCCATGATTTTGTGTAGTGGACAGAAAAATTTTAAGAACTGATATAGATGGGAGACTCTATGTCGACAAATAACAGAATACAAAAATATTCAATTTCTACAATTTGATGTTTTGATAATTCGTAGCTTTTGAAAATAGGAATGAGAACAGAGATCTCGTTCAGTTGAATAAGGAGAGATTTACGCAGCTACAGATTTTTTTTCTTTTCAGAATTTTGAATTAAATGCAAAGATTCTGCCATCAGATTTGTAGCCTACAAAAGCGCACTTTTATTGGGCAGAATCTCTTTAAATTTGATTTGGTATATAAATTGTAGAAATAATGTGAACATTCCGAGTAATTTATAAATTTTGAACATTTTTGAGAGTAATGTTTGGTATATGATATAGATATGAAAAAAAAAAACCTATTTAAAGCTATGACATCATCAGCTTTGGTGGCGGAAGTGGGCCTTCAAGTTCCGTAAATAGGAGTAGTTGTTTTCCATGGATTTAGTTCTTCCACGTGTATCCATAACATCATCAGCTTTTATGGATATTAAATGTCCTCAAATTAGTTATAAAAACACATAAGTTGAGAATTGAGCTATGGACCAAATTTATGTTACACACTTTCTGACAACGAAAATTATTTTATATATTTAACCTTTCAAAAGTGTATCAAATACACACCATTTTTTACTAGGACAAGTAAAAACTCTATCTGTATAATGCACGTGTTTGACTTTAGACTGTTTATAATTGTTAAACCCCACCCATTTATTTTTAACTTAACCCTTATATTTCATTTAACTCGACCCATCTTTCTCTTTTCTTCCCCACCCCCACATATCCCCTCATTTCACCTTCTCTATCATTCTTTCTTCTTCAATTAGGAACCCTAAATATCATGCTACTCTTAAAAGAATATCAGAATAATGGCTTAAAATGGATACAGAGATTTTGATTTGGTATTTTGTGATGGGTCTGCTAATGTCGGTGGTGTTTGGGCTAAAGAAGCTACTGGTTAGAGTTTTGCTTGGGGTAAACTTGTACAGTGATTCCTTTTCTAAGGCTCGGTAGCCATGGCAGATAGAACTCAGAAAAAAATACTCATAAAAAAAATTGGTGATATACCAAACTTTTTACAGGCTGGAGTTTCAATTTCCGACCAGCAAAAGAAGAAATAGAAGAGGGTCTCACTGAAAATCCATGGCATTGAAAGCACGGGTGAAAATATGAAAGACCGAGGCGCTTAGGAGTCAATCTCTTGCTCAAGCTTTCTAGTTGGTCTAGTTTGCCGGAAAAGGGGTTGAGGGCGATGGTATTAGTGTGTAATTTTTTTGTATTTTTATTTTTGTATTTTGTTAGTAAAAGATAGAAAAGTATAAAAAAGAAAAAGGAATTATTTAGGCCATTGGATCAATTAAGTCAAATCAACACCGTTTAAATAAAGCTATTGATTCTGATTTCTTATCTCTTCACGCGCTCCTTTCGCGTGCAACTTACTTGGTCAAAAGTAGTGTGTATTAGACACACTTCTGAAAGATTGAAAGATTGAGTGTGTATGATAATTTTTATTGTATTTGGTCCATGATTCAGGTGACAACTTATGTGTTTTGCCTTATAGTTACAGAAAAGCATTAGGACAAATGAAAGGCATAAATTGAGATGTCTTGATTTTTTGGTCATTTCAATCTTACCGGAAGCTCTTCTCGTTCCCGTTTTTATATATTAGTAATATAGTAGAGTTTTTATATCGTAGTAATATAGATAGATAGATAGATAAGATCAACGATATAGAATATTACTAGCAACAACAACAACCCAGTATAATCCCACGTAGTGGGGTCTGTGGAGGGTAGTGTGTACGCAGACCTTACCCCTACCCTGGGGTAGAGAGGCTGTTTCCAAATAGACCCCGACATCCTTCCCTCCAAGAACTTCCCACTTTGCTCTTGGGTAGACTCGAACTCACAACCTCTCGGTTGGAAGTGGGGGTTGCTTACCATCAGAGAATATTACTAACTCTGCTCATTATTAATCAAAAAAGAAACTATTCACATGATTTTCAGAATTTCGTTATATTTCTTTTTAGTATGGATTAATACTGTAACTCAATGTAAAACTCTAAGGAACATTCAAATATTTAGTATTATTTGTTTGTATCAGTTTTTAAATTATTAGGGTCACAAAACGCCTTACATGTTTATATATACGTACATATTTGATTTCTTTTTGTTTGTATTGATTTTTTCAAATTGATGGACGTAGTATCTACCTGAAGGTCACATTGCTTTATATCGTTTAACTATTACATCTGAAGTATGCAAATAAATAATTATATGGGAAAAGGACCAAAATTATACCCCTACTATCAAAGATTAGTCACGTTAGTATCCCGTTTTACCTTACAGTTAAAATTGTCCCTACCGTTAACAAAGTATGCAAAATTGTACCTAAATCTAACAGATTTGGAAAAAAAGCCAATAAAGTACCCTTACTATTGAAATTTATCCACGTTAATACCTCATTTTACTTTCGGGCTAAAACAATACCGGTCGTTATTAAAGTAGGAGAAATAGTATCCAAATCTAAAGGAGCTCCTACGTGACAACCGGGTCCCTCTTAATAATGTGCCAACTAACTAATAAATTGTCAACTAGACTATTACTACCTGCGCCACATAATAACCCGCCCCATTTGATAACCCCTCCACCTAAAAACAATTTCAGTCGAATAAACCTAGGGTTCCAGCTCAAATTCTTCATCTTTGCCTCTTTCTTTCTCCTTTGCTCGACTGTATTTCTCTCATCTTTATCAATGTCGCAGAGCACTACTTCTTCTCATAAAAGAACCAAGCGGACTGATATTCCCCATTGGTCTTTAAAACCTTACTCATATGTTCTCCATGCAGCCCACCATAAGTACTTCTTATATTTCCCATGTCCCCATTTTTTGCACAAATTTGCCTCTATGTGCCTTACACAATATCTATGGTGTGCCACAGGAAAAACTAAGTGGACTGAATCAATCGAACCCTTAAAATGGAAAAATAGTAAAGAAATGCATAAAAAACTTAACAACTCCAGTAATACAACAGTGGAACAAACCAATTAAATGCAGTAATGAAACAGTAATTAAATGCAACAGTAATGAAACTAATGAGATGCTACAGAACAGTAATGAAATGCAACAGTTATGAACTAATGAGATGCAACAAAACAGTAATGAGATGCTACAGTTATGAACTAATGAGATGCAACAAAACAGTAATGAGATGCAATAGTGTCCCTTTTAGGAAGGTTCCATCCAAGACAATGAATGGTCTCAACCCACTCTTGAACCCCATTTTCAATGCATGAAAGCAGATATACATTCTTAGGAATCTTCTTTCACGTATTAACGTGGATAAATTTCAATAGTAAGAGTACTTTTTTGGCCCTTTCCCCAAATCTGTTAGATTTAGGTACAAGATTTATCTACTTTAGTAACAGTAGGGACAATTTTGCATATTTTGTTAACGTTAGGAACAATTTTAGCCGTAAAGTAAAACGGGGTACTAACGTGACTAATTTTTAATAGTAGGGGAATAATTTTGACCCTTTTCCCTAATTATATTTGAATATCCACGGATTCTTGAAATTGATTGGAGTGTATATTACTCATTCTAGAAAAATTATAGGAAACAGCAGAGGGTAGCATAACCAAAACATGGTAAAACTTGTTAAGGATTCACCTGACGACAAAAAAATAAAGGCGTTCAATTTGAAACTAATTAATAAAGTGACACAAGATTGATTTTTGGTACCAAAAAATGAGCTACCCTATATTATACACTATAAATAAACTGGTTTCTAACAAAACCGTTTGGAGGAAGAAAAGGAAACAAAGTAAACTTTCCCCCAACAAAAGAAACTATTTAAAAAAAAAAAAACTTAAGTAACCCATTCTGAACCAGAGCTTCATTCCCATGTGCAGCTAATATGGATTTCTCCTTCTTCACACTTGAGGAGAAACCATAGATCAGAGCCACCTCTTCAACTTTCTTAAGCATCTGTCATTGGGAACCACTTTTCTGGCCACTTGGGGTATGTACGTTTAAACAAACTCATGCATACAGTATCATGCTGCTGGAGGATTCCATTGAAGATGCACTTCATTGCCCCTGCAGATATGAAAACATGAGTATTAACTTTCCGTTATAACAGTTAAAATACAATGCAGTGTAAAAATTCTTACTCTCTCAGTGTATATAAGTCAAATTCATGATAAAAAACAACAACTACCCAGTATAGTCCCACAGGGTGGGGTATGGGGAAGGTAATATGTACGCAGGCCTTACCCCTACCCGATAGGGCAGAGAGGCTGTTTCCAATCGAAACTCGGGGCAAGATCGGGAAAAGGAAAAAAAAACACAAAAACAAAAAGAAAACAAAAGGAAAAGCATTAGTAACTCCAGAATAAATTACAAAAACTGACATATAAAAGGGCAAACTAAACAAAGCAACATGAACAAAAGGCATTAGTAATTCTAGGAGTACTCAAAGAGAATTTAACCTATCGGGAACCCTTCCCCGACCCTCCCTATCCCGCGCAATAACAGAAGCCCCTAACCTACAACCTTGATACTAGACCTCCACACTTTCCTATCAAGAGTCATGTCCTCGGAAATCCGCATAATACTCATGTCCCGCCTAATCACCTCCTCCCAATACCTCTTGGGCCTCCCTCTGCCACGACTCGCGCCAACTACCGACAGCCGCTCGCAACTCCTCACCGGTGCATCGGGGCTTCTCCTCCGCACATGCCCGAACCACCCGAGTCTCGCTTCTCGCAGCTTCTCATCCATTGGGGCTATCCCTAACCATTTCCCAAATAACTTCATTCCTGACCCTATCTAACCTGGTGTGCCCACACATCCACCCGAGCATCCTCATCTCCGCTGCTTTCATTCTCTAGATATGGGAGTTCTTCACTGGCCAGCACTCCGCCCCGTACAACATTGCTGGTCTAACCACATCTCTATAAAACTTTCCCTTGAGATACTGTGGCACTTTCTTGTCACACAAGACTCCCGACGCAAGCCTCCATTTCGACCACCCAGCCCATATTTGGTGAGAGACATCCCCGTCGATCTCTCCGTCACCCTGGATCACCGACCCAAGATATCTGAAACTGTCCTTCTTGGCGATGACCTGAGAACCAAGCTTCACGTCCCTACCAGCTCCTTCTTCGCTCGGCTCAGAGCTAAACTTGCACTCCAAGTATTCAGTCTTAGACCTGCTTAGTCTGAAACCCTTTGACTCGAGAGTCTGTCTCCAAACTTCCAACCTCTCGTTAACACCGACCCTCGACTCGTCTATTAAGACAATATCGTCGGCGAATAGCATACACCATGGCACGTCTCCTTGGATATGCCGAGTTAGAGCATCCATCACTAAAGCAAACAGGAGGGGGCTGAGCGCCGAATCCTTGGTGAAGCCCCATTTCCACCGGGAAGTGGTCTGTGTCGCCACCCACCGTCCTAACCCTCGTCTTAGCGCCATCATACATATCCTTGATCATCCTAATGTAGTCCTCCGGCACGCTCTTCGCCTCCAAGCACCTCCATAACACCTCTCTTGGAACCTTGTCGTACGCCTTCTCCAAGTCGATAAACACCATGTGCAAGTCCTTCTTCTTGTCCCTAAACTTTCCACCAATCTCCTGACAAGGTGGATAGCTTCTGTGGTGGAGCGGCCCGGCATGAAACCAAACTGGTTCACCGAGATTGACGTCATCGCCCTCACCCTCGCCTCGACCACCCGCTCCCATACTTTCATGGTGTGCCTTAGTAATTTGATGCCTTTATAGTTATTGCAACACTGGATGTCACCTTTATTCTTATACACAGGTACAATTGTGCTCCACCTCCACTCCTTCGGCATCTTCTTGGACATGGAGATCGCATTGAACAACCTGGACAGCCACTCCACTCCTGCCCTATCCATGTATTTCCAAAACTCCACCGGAATTTCGTCTGGTCCGATCGCTCGACCCCTACTCATCCTACGCAAAGCCTCCACGACCTCCTCTACTCTAATGCGCCTGCAGAACCCCAGATCCCTATGGCGCTCTGAGTCCTTCAGCTCCCCGAACTCTATGTCTTGGTCCCCTTCCTCGTTGAGGAGGTCTCGGAAGTATGATATCCACCTCTGCCTGACCTGAGCCTCCCCCATTAGAACTCTACCATCCTCGTCTTTGATGCACCTAACTCGGTCCAGGCCCCGCGCATTCTTCTCCCTCACTTTCGCCAACCTAAACAACTTCTTGTCCCCTCCTTTCTCTTCTAAATCCTCGTACATGCGCCCAAACGTTGCATTCTTCGCTTCTGAGACCGCCAACTTCAAAAAGAAATAATAAATCCTACAACAAACTCAAAGTAATTGTACTTGTGGCAGTTAATAGAGCATGCAAGAAACAAGTTGTTCACCTAGAAAGGGTCGAACAGTTCGGGCATCCACAAATAGTAGAAGGGCAAAATGATCAGGGTTGCTGACCTACAAGCTGATGGAGTGATCCAAGAACCCAAGAACATGCAAAGGCTTTTTCTTATTATTATATTCAAATAATACACATTGTGAGCATACACATGCACAACAATTAGTGAACCAATTATTATAATTCAAGCAACACAGCAAGTGCAATACTTGCTCTTTCTTTTTTCCCCTTTTAGCCAGTTGCCAATCAGAATACTCTGATTATACACAAATGGCATGGTCAGTCAAATTTGAAAAGGATGCTTCAATAGCCACAGGCCCCATAATCAAGGGGCAAATGACAAGCTTATGCATTATTTGATACAAATATCACCACACTAAATTGCACAACACTGGCGAATTGTGATACCTGGACGAATTTTTTTTCTTGTTTTTTTTTGGAGGGGTGTGTGTGTGTGTGTGTGTGGGGGGGGGGGGGGGTTATAGAAGAAGAGTGGAAAGTTTCTGTGTATATCCTTAATGAAAAAACTCTCAGTTCACATTTTAGAGACATACCATGTGTACCGACAGGTTCCTTAACGCGACCACGGCGACCACATTTTGACCAAACTTCAACAGGCTACAAAAGTCCAGACAATTTGTTAAAGGTGAATAGCTCACAAATAAGAAGATAAAAAATACAATTTACATACCTTGAACCATCTGACATCCTCTGGGTTATGAAACATGTATCTTACAGTCGCTTTCAATTTTGATACTCGTTGAGGGTAACTGCAACATAGATGACATATCTTGTGAACAAAGGCTAACTAATAACAGTATCACCTACTAGCTCTCTCTACAATAAATTTTCCCTTTGAACTAACAAAAACCTCAAATTCTAGAATAAAAGCAATGTAACTTATATCATCATGAAGAATCAGCTTAGAATAGGATGCCCTGATGCTAATGATTCTCAGAACAAGTTCCCTACCATGCAAGTATGAATAACTAGAATGATATTCCACTTAAAGTCTCCAAGATCCCAGCATGCATAAACAAATACACGAATTTCGTCGTTGACAAATTACATGTCATGTCATGCCTCATTGCCTTGTGAAAAAGCACAACAGTTCTATATTATGGCACAAAGTAGGTTCAACCTATATAAAACAAATTTTGACCTGGAGAGAGATGAAAAACAGAAATCTAAGTTGTTCAGAAAGAAAGTTCCAGAAATAAACATCTAAACCATCTATTTCAGTGTAAATAAATGAACGCAGAGCAAAAATCGAACCGTGATAAACCTAAAACAGAATTATAATCCCAACTCTAGCCAGTGTTACACGTAGAGAAGCTTGGGCAATCAAACCAACCTAAACTAGCAATACTTCATTATTCCAGCCATCCTCAAAAATGAAAAATCAGACCCCTC
>JASVEL010006163.1:0-131619 GCA_032618575.1 Nicotiana noctiflora | reverse complement strand
TCTGATTTTTCATTTTTGAGGATGGCTGGAATAATGAAGTATTGCTAGTTTAGGTTGGTTTGATTGCCCAAGCTTCTCTACGTGTAACACTGGCTAGAGTTGGGATTATAATTCTGTTTTAGGTTTATCACGGTTCGATTTTTGCTCTGCGTTCATTTATTTATGATATGCAATTCCTTGTTTATGTGGGAGGGGTCTGATTTTTCATTTTTGAGGATGGCTGGAATAATGAAGTATTGCTAGTTTAGGTTGGTTTGATTGCCCAAGCTTCTCTACGTGTAACACTGGCTAGAGTTGGGATTATAATTCTGTTTTAGGTTTATCACGGTTCGATTTTTGCTCTGCGTTCATTTATTTACACTGAAATAGATGGTTTAGATGTTTATTTCTGGAACTTTCTTTCTGAACAACTTAGATTTCTGTTTTTCATCTCTCTCCAGGTCAAAATTTGTTTTATATAGGTTGAACCTACTTTGTGCCATAATATAGAACTGTTGTGCTTTTTCACAAGGCAATGAGGCATGACATGACATGTAATTTGTCAACGACGAAATTCGTGTATTTGTTTATGCATGCTGGGATCTTGGAGACTTTAAGTGGAATATCATTCTAGTTATTCATACTTGCATGGTAGGGAACTTGTTCTGAGAATCATTAGCATCAGGGCATCCTATTCTAAGCTGATTCTTCATGATGATATAAGTTACATTGCTTTTATTCTAGAATTTGAGGTTTTTGTTAGTTCAAAGGGAAAAATTATTGTAGAGAGAGCTAGTAGGTGATACTGTTATTAGTTAGCCTTTGTTCACAAGATATGTCATCTATGTTGCAGTTACCCTCAACGAGTATCAAAATTGAAAGCGACTGTAAGATACATGTTTCATAACCCAGAGGATGTCAGATGGTTCAAGGTATGTAAATTGTATTTTTTATCTTCTTATTTGTGAGCTATTCACCTTTAACAAATTGTCTGGACTTTTGTAGCCTGTTGAAGTTTGGTCAAAATGTGGTCGCCGTGGTCGCGTTAAGGAACCTGTCGGTACACATGGTATGTCTCTAAAATGTGAACTGAGAGTTTTTTCATTAAGGATATACACAGAAACTTTCCACTCTTCTTCTATCCCCCCCCCCCACACACACACACACACACACCCCTCCAAAAAAAAACAAGAAAAAAAATTCGTCCAGGTATCACAATTCGCCAGTGTTGTGCAATTTAGTGTGGTGATATTTGTATCAAATAATGCATAAGCTTGTCATTTGCCCCTTGATTATGGGGCCTGTGGCTATTGAAGCATCCTTTTCAAATTTGACTGACCATGCCATTTGTGTATAATCAGAGTATTCTGATTGGCAACTGGCTAAAAGGGGGAAAAAGAAAGAGCAAGTATTGCATTTGCTGTGTTGCTTGAATTATAATAATTGGTTCACTAATTGTTGTGCATGTGTATGCTCACAATGTGTATTATTTGAATATAATAATAAGAAAAAGCCTTTGCATGTTCTTGGGTTCTTGGATCACTCCACCATCAGCTTGTAGGTCAGCAACCCTTATCATTTTGCCCTTCTACTATTTGTGGATGCCCGAACTGTTCGACCCTTTCTAGGTGAACAACTTGTTTCTTGCATGCTCTATTAACTGCCACAAGTACAATTACTTTGAGTTTGTTGTAGGATTATTATTTCTTTTTGAAGTTGGCGGTCACAGAAGCGAAGAATGCAGCGTTTGGGCGCATGTACGAGGATTTAGAAGAGAAAGGAGGGGACAAGAAGTTGTTTAGGTTGGCTAAAGTGAGGGAGAAGAATGCGCGGGGCCTGGTCCGAGTTAGGTGCATCAAAGACGAGGATGGTAGAGTTCTAATGGGGGAGGCTCAGGTCAGGCAGAGGTGGATATCATACTTCCGAGACCTCCTCAACGAGGAAGGGGACCAAGACATAGAGTTCGGGGAGCTGAAGGACTCAGAGCGCCATAGGGATCTGGGGTTCTGCAGGCGCATTAGAGTAGAGGAGGTTGTGGAGGCTTTGCGTAGGATGAGTAGGGGTCGAGCGACCGGACCAGACAAAATTCCGGTGGAGTTTTGGAAATACATGGGTAGGGCAGAAGTGGAGTGGCTGTCCAGGTTGTTCAATGCGATCTTCAGGTCCAAGAAGATGCCAGAGGAGTCGAGGTGGAGCAGAGTTGTGCCTGTGTATAAGAACAAAGATGACATCCAGTGTTGCGATAACTATAGAGGCATCAAATTACTAAGCCACACCATGAAAGTATGGGAGCGGGTGGTTGAGGCGAGAGTGAGGGCGATGACGTCAATCTCGGCGAACCAGTTTGGTTTCATGCCGGGCCGCTCCACCACAGAAGCTATCCACCTTGTCAGGAGATTGGTGGAAAAGTTTAGGGACAAGAAGAAGGACTTACACATGGTGTTTATCGACTTGGAGAAGGCGTACGACAAGGTTCCAAGAGAGGTGTTATGGAGGTGCTTGGAGGCGAAGAGCGTGCCGGAGGACTACATTAGGATGATCAAGGATATGTATGATGGCGCTAAGACGAGGGTTAGGACCGTGGGTGGCGACACAGACCACTTCCCGGTGGAAATGGGGCTTCACCAAGGATTCGGCGCTCAGCCCCCTCCTGTTTGCTTTAGTGATGGATGCTCTAACTCGGCATATCCAAGGAGACGTGCCATGGTGTATGCTATTCGCCGACGATATTGTCTTAATAGACGAGTCGAGGGTCGGTGTTACCGAGAGGTTGGAAGTTTGGAGACAGACCTCGAGTCAAAGGGTTTCAGACTAAGCAGGTCTAAGACAGAATACTTGGAATGCAAGTTTAGCTCTGAGCCGAGCGAAGGAGCTGGTAGAGACGTGAAGCTTGGTTCTCAGGGTCATCGCCAAGAAGGACAGTTTCAGATATCTTGGGTCGGTGATCCAGGGTGACGGAGAGATCGACGGGGATGTCTCTCGCCGAATAGGGGCTGGGTGGTCGAAATGGAGGCTTGCGTCGGGAGTCTTGTGTGACAAGAAAGTGCCACAGTATCTCAAGGGAAAGTTTTATAGAGGATGTGGTTAGACCAGCAATGTTGTACGGGGCGGAGTGCTGGCCAGTGAAGAACTCCCATATCTAGAGAATGAAAGCAGCGGAGATGAGGATGCTCGGGTGGATGTGTGGGCACACCAGGTTAGATAGGGTCAGGAATGAAGTTATTCGGAAAATGGTAGGGTAGCCCCAATGGATGAGAAGCTGCGAGAAGCGAGACTCAGGTGGTTCGGACATGTGCGGAGTAGAAGCCTCGATGCACCGGTTAGAAGTTGCGAGTGGCTGTCGGTAGTTGGTGCGAGTCGTGGCAGAGGGAGGCCCAAGAGGTATTGGGAGGAGGTGATTAGACGGGACATGAGTATTATGCGGATTTCCGAGGACATGGCTCTTGATAGGAAAGTGTGGAGGTCTAGTATCAAGGTTGTAGGTTAGGGGCTTCTGTTATTGCGCGGGATAGGGAGGGTCGGGGAAGGGTTCCCGATAGGTTAAATTCTCTTTGAGTACTCCTAGAATTACTAATGCCTTTTGTTCTTGTTGCTTTGTTTAGTTTGCCCTTTTATATGTCAGTTTTTGTAATTTATTCTGGAGTTACTAATGCTTTTCCTTTTGTTTTTCTTTTTGTTTTTGTGTTTTTTTTCCTTTTCCCGATCTTGCCCCGAGTTTCGATTGGAAACAGCCTCTCTGCCCTATCGGGTAGGGGTAAGGCCTGCGTACATATTACCTTCCCCATACCCCACCCTGTGGGACTATACTGGGTAGTTGTTTTTTATCATGAATTTGACTTATATACACTGAGAGAGTAAGAAATTTTACACTGCATTGTATTTTAACTGTTATAACGGAAAGTTAATACTCGTTTTCATATCTGCAGGGGCAATGAAGTGCATCTTCAATGGAATCCTCCAGCAGCATGATACTGTATGCATGAGTTTGTTTAAACGTACATACCCCAAGTGGCCAGAAAAGTGGTTCCCAATGACAGATGCTTAAGAAAGTTGAAGAGGTGGCTCTGGTCTATGGTTTCTCCTCAAGTGTGAAGAGGGAGAAATCCATATTCGCTGCACATGGGAATGAAGCTCTGGTTCAGAATGGGTTACTTAAGTTATTTTCTTTTTTAAATAGTTTCTTTTGTTGGGGGAAAGTTTACTTTGTTTCCTTTTCTTCCTCCAAACGGTTTTGTTAGAAACCAGTTTATTTATAGTGTATAATATAGGGTAGCTCATTTTTTGGTGCCAAAAATCAATCTTGTGTCACTTTATTAATTAGTTTCAAATTGAACGCCTTTATTTTTTTGTCGTCAGGTGAATCCTTAACAAGTTATACCATGTTTTGGTTATGCTACCCTCTGCTGTTTCCTATAATTTTTCTAGAATGAGTAATATGCACTCCAATCAATTTCAAGGATCCGTGGATATTCAAATATAATTAGGGAAAAGGGCTAAAATTATACCCCTACTATTAAAAATTAGTCATGTTAGTATCCCGTTTTACTTTACGGCTAAAATTGTCCCTAACGTTAACAAAGTATGCGAAATTGTCCCTACCGTTACTAAAGTAGATAAATTTATACCTAAATCTAACAGATTTGAGAAAATGCCAAAAAAGTACCATTAAAAATTTAAAATTTATCCACGTTAATACGTAAAAGAAGATTCCTAAGAATGTACATCTGCTTTCATGCATTGAAAATGGGGTTCAAGAGTGGGTTAAGACCATTCATTGGCTTGAATGGAACCTTTCTGAAAGGGAAATGCAAGGGTCAACCGTTGCATCTCATTACTGTTTTGTTGCATCTCATTAGTTCATAACCGTAGCATCTCATTACTGTTTTGTTGCATCTCATTAGTTCATAACTGTTGCATTTCATTACTGTTCTGTAGCATCTCATTAGTTTCATTACTGTTGCATTTAGTTACAGTTTCGTTACTGCATTTAATTGGTTTGTTCCACTGTTGCATTACTGGAGTTGTTCAGTTTTTTATGCATTTCTTTACTATTTTTCCATTTTAAGGGTTCGATTGATTCAGTCCACTTAGTTTTTCCTGTGGCACACCATAGATATTGTGTAAGGCACATAGAGGCAAATTTGTGCAAAAAATGGGGACATGGAAAATATAAGAAGTACTTATGGTAGGCTACATGGAGCACATATGAGGAAGGTTTTAAAGACCAATGGGAAATATTAGTCCGCTTGGTTCTTCTCTAAGAAGAAGTACTGCTCTGCGACATTGATAAAGATGAGAGAAATACAGTCGAGCAAAGGAGAAAGAAAGAGGCAAAGATGAGGAATTTGAGCTAGAACCCTAGGTTTATTCGACTGAGATTATTTTTAGGTGGAGCGGTTATCAAATGGGGCAGGTTATTATGTGGGGCGGGTTGTAATAGTCTAGTTGACAATTTATTAGTTAGTTGGCACATTATTAAGAGGGACCCGGTTGTCACGTAGGAGCTCCGTTAGATTTGGATACTATTTCTCCTACTTTAATAACGACATGTATTGTTTTAGCCCGAAAGTAAAATGAGGTATTAACGTGGATAAATTTCAATAGTAAGGGCACTTTATTGGCTTTTTTCTCAAATTTGTTAGATTTAGGTACAATTTTGCATACTTTGTTAACGGTAGGGACAATTTTAGCCGTAAAGTAGAACGGGGTACTAACATGCCTAATTTTTGATAATAGGGGTATAATTTTGGCCCTTTTCCTATATAATTATTTATTTGCATACTTCAGATGTAATAGTTAAACGATATAAAGCAATGTGGCCTTCAGGTAGATACTACGTCCATTAATTTGAAAAAATCAATACAAACAAAAAGAAATCAAATATGTACGTATATATAAACATGTAAGGCGTTTTGTGACCCTAATAATTTAAAAACTGATACAAACAAATAATACTAAATATTTGAATGTTCCTTAGAGTTTTACATTGAGTTACAGTATTAATCCATACTAAAAAGAAATATAACTAAATTCTGAAAATCATGTGAATAGTTTCTTTTTTGATTAATAATGAGCAGAGTTAGTAATGTTCTATATCGTTGATCTTATCTATCTATCTATATTACTACGATATAAAAACTCTATCTATATTACTAATATATAAAAACGGGAACAAGAAGAGCTTCCGGTAAGATTGAAATGACCAAAAAATCAAGACATCTCAATTTATGCCTTTCATTTGTCCTAATGCTTTTCTGTAAATATAAGGCAAAACACATAAGTTGTCACCCGAACTATGGATCAAATCTCTGTTACACACTTTTTAACGATAAAAATTATCATACACACTCAATCTTTCAGAAGTGTGTCTAATACATACTACTTTTGACATACTACTTTTGACCAAGTAAGTTGCACGCGAAAGGAGCGCGTGAAGAGATAAGAAATCAGAATCAATAGCTTTATTTGAACAGTGTTGATTTGACTTAATTGATCCAATGGCCTAAATAATTCTTTTTTCTTTTTTATACTTTTCTATCTTTTACTAACAAAATACAAAAATAAAAATACAAAAAATTTACACACTAATACCATCGTCCTCAACCCCTTTTCCGGCAAACTAGACCAACTAGAAGGCTTGAGCAAGAGATTGACTCCTAAGCGCCTCGGTCTTTCATATTTTCACCCGTGCTTTCAATGCCATGGATTTTCAGTGAGACCCTCTTCTATTTCTTCTTTTGCTGGTCGGAAATTGAAACTCCAGCCTGTAAAAAGTTTGGTATATCACCAAATTTTTTTTATGAGTATTTTCTTCTGAGTTCTATCTGCCATGGCTACCGAGCCTTAGAAAAGGAATCATTGTACAAGTTTACCACAAGCAAAACTCTAACCAGTAGCTTCTTTAGCCCAAACACCACCGACATTAGCAGACCCATCACAAAATACCAAATCAAAATCTCTGTATCCATTTTAAGCCATTATTCTGATATTCTTTTAAGAGTAGCATGATATTTAGGGTTCCTAATTGAAGAAGAAAGAATGATAGAGAAGGTGAAATGAGGGGACATGTGGGGGTGGGGAAGAAAAGAGAAAGATGGGTCGAGTTAAATAAAATATAAGGGTTAAGTTAAAAATAAATGGGTGGGGTTTAACAATTATAAACAGTCTAAAGTCAAACACGTGCATTATACAGATAGAGTTTTTACTTGTCGTAGTAAAAAATGGTGTGTATTTGATACATTTTTTAAAGGTTAAATATATAAAATAATTTTCGTTGTCAGAAAGTGTGTAACATAAATTTGGTCCATAGCTCAATTCTCAACTTATGTGTTTTTATAACTAATTTGAGGACATTTAATATCCATAAAAGCTGATGATGTTATGGATACACGTGGAAGAACTAAATCCATGGAAAACAACTACTCCTATTTACAGAACTTGAAGGCCCACTTCCGCTACCAAAGCTGATGATGTCATAGCTTTAAATAGGTTTTTTTCATATCTATATCATATAGCAAATATTACTATAAAAAATGTTTAAATTTTATAAATTATCCGGCATGTTCAGATTATTTTTATAATTTATATACCAAATTAAATTTAAAGAGATTCTGCCCAATAAAAGTGCGATTTTGTAGGCTACAAATCCGATGGCAGAATCTTTGCATTTAATTCAAAATTCTGAAAAGAAAAAAAATCTGCAACTGCGTAAATCTCTCCTTATTCAACTGAACGAGATCTCTGTTCTCACTCCTATTTTCAAAAGCTACGAATTATCAAAACATCAAATTGTAGAAATTGAATATTTTTGTATTCTGTTATTTGTCGACATAGAGTCTCCCATCTATATCAGTTCTTAAAATTTTTCTGTCCACTACACAAAATCATGACAAAAATCACAATTATGCTGATGAAATCGAATGGTAATTGGGATAAATATGGAAGATATAGAGATTTTGAAGTTGACGCCATTGTGGTAGATGATAATTCAAGCTACGCAAATCTCGTTTCTACAATTGCAGAACAATTATCCACAATTAAAATTATGACAATAGCATAATAAAATTAAATTAAGAACAACCTACCCACACATATATCAACAAAAAAAGTAAAAGCAGTTATATATATAAATGTAGTTGTAAAAATATTATATATATCAGCATAACTATAATAAACTACATTTAACTACAAATTAACTGAGCACAACTACAATTATATATGTCAGCATAACTACAACAGAACTACATTTAACTACAAATCAAGTGAGAACAACTACAAATTTACTATATGATTTTGGCTTGGTATGCTAGGCTCACACAAAGTGTGGAACCTAAGAACACCATAATCCATATTCCGTTGAGCAGCAAACGGGTTATTCTCAAAAAAATAGAAAAACGTGGATTGAGTGCAATAATCTACATTTAAATACAATTAAATTACATTTAACTACATAATAACTGAGAACAACTATAATAAAAAAATGTCAGTTTAAGTACAATTAAATTACATTTAACTACATAATAACTGAGAACAGCTATAATAAAAAATATCAGTATAACTACAATTTAACTACAAAACCACTGAAAACAACTACAAATCTACCACAATATAACTACAATTTAACTACAAATATATTAACGATTCATATAAAAATACAAAATAATGACAATTAAACCTCAAAATTGAGACAAATTAAAAGGTTTCCAGAAACAACGCAGAAAAATTAAATAAAAATACCTTTTCCGAAATATTATGAGGGCTGACTTTTTTAGCTTTTTTTGAATGTTTCATTTTTGGTTTTTTTGAAGAAGATGAAGATAACTTCAATTTTTTTCCAGATTGAAACTTGGGCGAATCCTCGAAAAAAGAGGAAAAAACTGAACAGGAGAGGAAAAGAACTGAACAAAAGAAAAAATGTGAGGGAGAAAAGAACTGGGGGGGGAATTGTGGGGTGGGGGGTGGGGGTGAGGAACGAAAAATTTAAAAATACAAAATAAATTGGGAGATTTTGTCCCTAAATACACTCCTACATTTAATGATAACTTAATTAAAGCCTTAATTTGAATTATATATGGTACATAAATTGAAACTTGGTATGCTTAAATGTAATAAACACAAACCTTAAACATGATTTGTAATAAGGTTTGTTATATGGTATACGCATGTAAAAACTCCCTTTAAATATCCACAAAAGCTAAATGAACCTGCGTATTAGGCGGATATACGTAGAATTTAAAGGGCCCATTTCTGCCAACACATCACTTTTGATTCTTCACACGTCACCCTACAAATATATTTATGTGAATTTATTTGATTGAACACGAAGTTTATTAGAATTTGTAGTTCTAAACAAGTCAAAAAATGGCTCAGAGTATTTTTGTGGTTATAAAAGCTTCTCATTAAATATAGAATTGTAAGTTTAAGTTAAATTGTTACCAAATTTAAAAAATGCTCATTCTTTTTGGAACGGGCCAAAAAAGAAATATGTTCACGTAAACTAGAATTTTCTCTTAGCGAAATATAGTTCGCCCTTTTTACCCTCTAAATATTAAAAGCACGAAGGCCCTTAACGAAATATTGTCCGCCTTTTTTACCCTCTAAAAATATACTATTATATATTAGATAAAATAGTAATTTAATTTATTTCCTAACATTTAGGGGTTCAAAATTAATTAAATAAGCAACGATATACATAATCCCAATATAAAATCGTAATTAAATTATTATATTAGGGATTTGAAGTCTACTAAACTTTTGATTATTAAATTCGTTCCTTCTTTGGAATCGTAATTATTTTCAAGCCTTTGCTTTTTTTATTTTGTTAAAATTATTTAAATCATCATTAGACTTCAACTCAAATAAAATAAAACTCTAGCTTTGTCCAAATCCAAATTAAACGTAAATTTTACATCGTTTTTAGTCTAATTCTAGCAAACTTATTGGCTATTCTGATAAGCAAAAACGAAAAGAACTTTTAAACACGTTAGAAATCTTGGAAACGTTTTTATTTTCAAGTTTTTCCTTTTCTTTATTTTGTTATGAGCAATTTAATCATTATTTGACTCAAACTCAAGTACCACGTACGCTTCGCACTCCTTTTAGTTCTTCAGAATTTTAGGCAATTACCTTTTCTAAATTTTGGTTTCTAATTATATTGGACAAAATTGTAATTTAATATTTTAACATTAATAAAATTTCCCTTATTTAAAATATGTTGAAAGTCCTAATACAGTGTTTAGAAATTCAAAATTGAGTATATTTCTACTAATAAGTATGGTTGTATATATTTTGCATTCATATATGATTCAAAATAAATATGCTGACATGCAATTTTGAACTGGTTTTTTATACTGAACCTTTTGATAAACTAAGACCAAAAATGGGTAATATATCAATTTCCAATTTAAAATAAGGAGTTAACTTTTTTTTTTTTTGGTTAAACGTTTAAACTTTATTAACCAAGTAAAAATATTTACATTCGCTAGTTCTTTTGGACTCCAGAACTAGACCTATCTACATAATTATTTGACTAATCAATTAACAATTCCTATAACAATTACATTGCCCTGTGTGAACTAAAGAAAATTCTTCACCTTTTCTAGCTCAGTATGCCACTTTTTTTTTTGCCCTACTATATGTAATTCCGTCATAATGTCTTTGATTCTATGGGAACTGGCAACTATTTCCCCTTGAAATCTTCTTTTGTTTCTCTCTGCCCAGACATGATATACCATTGCCGTGAATAGGAATATCAATATTTCACCTCGAGTTTTATTAGTAGTCCTTCTTCTCAGCCATTCAATTTCCTCTTCCCAGCTTCCAATCTGATGCTTCTCATTGAGCCATTTTAGCAGTATAGCCCATATTGTTCTGGCATAGTAACATCCAAACCATATATGCTCCATTGACTCCTCTTCCTTTGTTGCACATAGTACACATTCCTTTGCTACTGTTATTCCCCATCTCTCAAGTCTATCAACTATAGCTAGTTTCCTGTGTACTGCTAGCCACAATATAAATCTGTGTTTTTGTATTGCCTTAGATCCAGTTAATACTTATTTCCACAAGCTTTTTTGAAATTGAGGTCTCATAGCAATATATAACTTTTTAATGCTAAATTTTCCATTGCTATAGTACCTATGCAAGTTATCACTTCTATACTTTTCCAAAAACCAATATCTGATATCAAAGATCTTCCTAACATGCAGCATGCTTGTTTAGGAGTATCCATCCTCATGTTGTCTTGCCCTTTGATATAGTAACTATGTATCCATTGTATCCAAATGGTATCCTTCTTTTCACTAACAACCCATAGAAGTTTACACAATGCAACATTGTTCCATATATGAATGTGCAGTACATTTAACCCACCTGTTGAGTAAGGCATACACATTGTATCCCATGCAATTAAAGCTCTTCTTGGTGGCTCACTCCTTCATGTTCATAGAAAAGTTCTACAAGCTAAAATTATTAGCTTGAGAATTTTCTTTGGCAGTAAGAACACCTGTGCCCAATAAGTCTGCATTTCAAAGATTATACTTTTCAGTAATTGGAGCCTTCCACTGTATGATAGTAGCTTAGCAGTCCAGTAGTTGATCCTAGTTGTAACATTCTCAATCAATGGCATACACTGTTGAACTGCCATATTCTTAGAGGATAGTGGTACTCCAAGATATTTGAATGGTAGTTCCCCTATATGCTTTTTACTCACTGAGTACTTAGTACTCACCCCTACTCCATGCACCTTTGCGTGCAGGTTCAGGTACACTGGAGGTTTAGCTGAGCAGTCGTGTTTCCAAAGTTATCAGAGTTGTTGAGGTAGCTGCTTGACGTTCGCAAGACCTGGCTTCTCTTCTTATTCCAGTTTTATTTATATATACATTTTTCATACTTGAGTATTTCGTTGAGATAATTTTATCCGGTCATGTTTAGAGTCTCTAGACTCGTGACCCCAAATCTTTGGGAGATTATTCAGTTTAACTTCTATCTATCAGTTAAGATTCTAGCTTTATTGTTGAAAATAATATTCAAGTAATTGGTTTGAGCTTCATGCTCATGATAAGAGTGTAAATGGTCGGGCTTGCCTAGCAGTTGTGTTAGGCGCCATCACGACCGGGATTGGGGTCGTAACACTACTCTCAATGAATTAAAGTTTCACTTATGTTGCAATGACAAACCTTTGTAAGAGAGTATTAAAATAATTATTACTATGTTAGAACAAGAGCATAAATATATTAAGAGATCCCAAGAGTGATTCAAACGAGATCTAATTTGTTTCCCACAAATTGCTGAGTGTGTGCAAATTATTCAAAAATGAATTTAGACTTCATATTATCCAAATTCCAAAGTATCGCAATATGAAAGCAAAAGCCAAAAAAAGGTAAATGGGAGGTTGTTGATTGCTGCTATTGCGACATCGGATTTTGGATGGAGGTTTTGCTTTTCTCCATTAGGTTTTGGTGCTAGAATGAAGTATTAAAGTGCCATTTTTTTTAAAAACTTTTTTGGTATTTTATGAATTTAGGATAACATATTAGTAGGTTTCATGATATATACATCCCTAAAATTGGCATTGGACAGAACTTCGTTCTTTTTTCCTCTTCTTTTTCTTTTGATTAAGAAAATAATTATAATTCTCATTTTGTATATCAATATTTTTCTAACAATATATTTATGTATATCCACAAGAAACTACGTGTTATACACCAAAATATACAAAGAAAAAAAATTCTATTTACATTTTGATATACAAAAATATTTGATATACACTAAAAATAAAATAAATTTGTAAAATATATTTGGTACACATTATGATGTGTTACACACTGGTGATATATATAAAATATAATTATTTTCGTTATGATATACATTGATATAGAGATAAAATAAAATTTTAAATAACTATAATATAAAATTTTAATATATAGAAAAGAAGAAAAATAAAGTTGTGGTATATATTTTGATATACATATTATTTTTGTGATATACAATTATGGGCTATTTAGTGTCAATATCAATAGAAAAATTAGTATCTTATAACAACACATAATAGGGATTGGCAATTCTTTAGCCTTATATTAGATTTGGTAAAGATAACCCCAAATAATTGGCATTATATAGCCAAATCATAAAAAATAAAAATAAAAAACTACTCTCTTTCATATTTTCTCTTTAATAAAGTTACACGTTTATTTTAGCTTTCCTCCCCCTTTCTCTCCTTTGTTTCTTCTTCTATATCTTCTCTTTTGCTCACATAGTTTAGCAAAAATTCTTGCTAATTATGTAAAAAATACCAGTGGGATGAAAAGGTAAGGTTGATCTCATATCAGAAAAAATCAGAAGCAAAAACTAAGAGAGAAAAAATATATTTTAACTTTGTTTTTCTTCTATTTTCTTTTTCTTTTGGTTGAATTGAATATGTGGGTGTGATTGAAATTGATTGAAAATACTAAACGAGGCTATATACAATACTTGAGCAAGATTAGCAAATACTAAGATAGAAAAAATACATTTCAACTTTGTTTTTCTTCTTTCTTCCATTTTTTTGGTTGGATTTAATGAGTGGACGTGATTGAAATTGGTTGAAAATACCTAAACGAGGCTATATACAAAATTGGAGAAAGATTAGAAGTGATTTAGATTGGTTTCAAATAAAAAATCAGACCTAAAAATCTAACTACGACATGTGTATATCACATTGTATATTGTGTACAACAGTGTATATCACACATTAGAATGTTGTGTATATCACTTTGTATATAGTGTATACAACATAATATTTTTTATGGACGCCCATGTATATCACATTGTATATCGTACATACATAAATTTTTATGGATATATACAGATACACATAATATACATGAGATTTCACTGATGAACATAGAGATATTCACCGATTGATATACAAATGTCCGATGTGCTATATACTGTGATATACAAATATATAATATTTTTATTGTGATATATGTTGATATAAAAGCTGCAATAATTATATATATAATTTTATATTATTCATATACAAAGAATAATACTATTTATATACAAAGGATGAAAATAAAATTTTAATATACATGTTGCTATAGACAAAGAAGAGGAAAAAATTTGCGATATACATATTATTATTGTGATATACATGTATTGGCTATTTGATGCAATATCTATAACTAGGGCTATTTTCTTCCAATTATATGAGTATGTTGTTATACCATGCCAAAACCCCATATCTATAACTAGAGCTATTTTTCACCAATTGTGTGAGTACATTGTCACACCATGCCAAAACTCCAAAATAAAATATCAATTTCACATGGATAAATTTGTGACGATCCAAAGTGTCATCACTTATTTTCTTACTCATTTTGTACTTTCGAGGCCTTGAAAACCTTATTTAGGATTGTCTCGATTTGCGTTTGTAGTCCGAGTACGTAGCCAGAAGTTTTAAATATGAAATTATGTGAAAAATAAGTTTTGATATTAAAACGAATAAATTTGACTTCGGTTAATATTTTGGGTAAACGGACCCGAAATCGTGATTTGACGGTCCCGGAGGATCCGTAGAAAATATAGAACTTGGGGGTATGTCCGGAATAGAATTTCGAGGTCCCAACCCCGAGAAATAATTTTTTCAGTAAAATTATTTTTTGGAAATATTTAAAGAAATTAGAAATGAAATTTTGTTCGAACGTGTTGGTGTCTGTATTTTGGTTCTGGCGCTCGGTACAAGTCTTACATAAGACATCAAATTTTCCATATATAAGACCTGTACCGAGCGCCAGAACCAAAATACGGATTGAATAGAGTTTATTAATTTCTTAGCTCACAAGTTCAATCTGAGTTTTTCATATTAGAGGATTGAAAAACACCCCAAGTTATTTTAGCTCACAAGCTCAATCCGAAATAAAAAAGAGGTATTTTTCAATCCTCTTATATGAGTTTCTAGTTCCGCCGCTAAGAAAATATAACTTAAATATATATTTAATATGCATTACATTAATTAACAATTATAAAGATAAGGTAATTTTAATTGACTCTAATTACTTATTCTGTTACTTATAATTTAATGAATTCTAATTACAATTTATAATAGATGTTACATAATTTAAGTTATAGCTAAAACTATAAAAAGATATCATATAAAGAAGTATTGAATTGAGGAGGAAACTAAAAATTTAAGGGCAAAAAAGTGATTGTGTAGGATAAAGGAGTGAGAAGGATTATTATTCAAAGTTAAGGGAAGTTTAATTTTTAACACAAAATTAAGAAGGGTAAATGACTTTCGCCCACATAAAACTTATTTAATTATAAAAAAAGAACAAGATCTTGTTTGGACCAATAAAATTAACCCCTTTCAAGTTTCAACCATTAAGTGGTAGAAATCTTCCGTCCTAAAATATGTTTGGGCTGCTGCCCTTCTCAAACAAACAACAATTTTCCGTATATAATCTACAATATATATACCTAAATTTACATTAATTGACCAATCTATTAATCTTAAGTTTGGTGAAAACTTTATTTTTGAAAACGTAGTGATTTCTTTTTTCTTGAGGTCTTCCAGGAGTATTAGTGCGTCTATGAGTGAAGAAATAGGCTTTGAAAAAGAAGACAAAAGTCCATCAAAGTGAGGCTGGAAGTTGAAGGAAGGAGAAGCAATTGCAGTTTAGTATATGGTCTTGCCGTTTTTCTTTTTCTTTTTACTTTTTCTAAACATTATTTATTTAATAAAGTAAATAAAATATTACTGGACCGGATCCCTTCCCTAACCGATCCCTAAGTATTTTGGGGTCTAAGCAAAAGCTTCAGGGCATTAGACAAAAGCTTCATTTGATTTATCCTAGAGCCGTTAATAGGAACAATTGTGAACATGCCTAAACTTCTGTAAGTACAATTTCTTTATTATTCAAAACCCACTCAATTGTTTACATTTTTTTGTATATATAATGTTCTTATAGGTTTATTTTTATCAGATGGAAAGTCGGCGCGAGTTCGATAGTTCAAACACTTTTAAATGATATTCGAAATGTAAGAAAACTTTTTGCAGTAAAAGCTTTAATTTTTTTACTTCTTATTTTTTTTTTTTTGCTTGTAGTTTTGCTACATTTTGTTGAATTAAATGAAGCTGAATTCTAAAGAGTTTTATTTTGTAGGGAGGGAAGGAAATTGGAGCCTTTAGCCAAGCTATGAGAACTTTCACTACCTCTAGCGGTATAAAATGATAAATCGTCAACTTGCTGGTATTTGTGAATGTGAATATACATTTTCATTTGTGACACAAGATTCATGTATCTATGTAGAAATACAAAAAGGATATGCTTATGATCAGTGTCGGAGCCACTAGAAATGTCATTCCTGGAATTTGAACCTACGACTTAAAACAGTTTTTGAACTCCCTTTGTCACTTAACTAGAATTTTTCCTTCTGTCAATGGGATTGAACAGTGTAAATATACCAAAAAAATTTGTTTTTACTCTATTTGCATAGCTTTATTTTTAAACGAAGGGGATTCAATTGAACAACTTAGCTCTGCCCCTGCATACGATATATGTTTATCCTGACTGTTTTTGTGTATCAGATAAGAAATGTCGTCATAGTACTTTACATTAATGAGTACAACATTTGGTTTCTAGTATAAAACACTACCTACATAACCTGTGCAGGAATCAAGTATTTTTTCTTAAAAAGTAGAATATAGAATAAGATTACGTGTATTAGCAATACTACGAAAAACTTTATTCTTGATAGCGATCTATGCATAATAGTGTTTGTGTTATTATTCAATTCATGAATTGTTATTCACGGCATAACAATCTCCCTACTAACTTGCATAGTAAACTATCCCTTAGTATTGTAACTTGTTTTGCTTACTAGTGGTTGGTGTCCTAATCAGATATTAACTCGGTAAGGTCAATTGGAAATGAATGTTGAGGAGAAAAGAGTTAATCTTTTGGTCTTTTCGCTGTTTAGGGCATGTCCAGGAGCCTGTTTCAGGATTAGGGCAAAAACAAATTGTTGATGCACTTGTCTTTGGAGAGAGAAGCAGAGCTGTTAGTCTTCTCTATGACTTTAGTCTTGGAAACAACAAATTGAGCGCCAGTGATTTTGCTTCAATCCTGCAAACTTGTGCAAGATTGCCTGATCCATTAGTAAGTATGCAGATAGACGTCCATTTTCTTTCTTTTCATGTGGCATGTATGTTTGTTCTAGAGAAAAGTTCTAAGATGAGCACATATTGCAGATTCATAGCCACTGATAGTTTAAATGGTCAATCAACTATGTTGTATATGCTAGGTTAGATACCCGGACAAAGAATTATTGACATCCTGTGCCAACTACCTTAATGTCTTTTACTTCTACTAAGACCAAATATGCAGGCTTTCTGGAATGTCATTTTGCAATATATTTTTTGTCTCGTCTGAACAATAATTTGAAGAAGTTTTGTGCTTCTTCTTTTTTCTGGCTGTAGTTTGTGATGGAGACTTGGAAGATTATGGAGGAGAAGGAAATCAACATTAGTGCCAAGTGCTATTTTCTTGCCGTTCGAGCACTCTGTAAAGGGGGTTACTTGAAGGAGGTACTAGCATCTGGTTTGCTTTCCAAATTAGCATAGACTGGCTCTAAAAGAACTTATCGAAAAACTGTTAAACTTCAACTCCCAATGGTATTTTTTCGACCTGTTTTAAGATGAATGTTTATGAATTGCCAGACTTTTAATTGGTCAACTGACATCTAGGCGCTTGATGGAGGATAATATTATTTATTGCAAGGTGTAGTTTGCGTATCACATTGACGGTTTATCTGACTTCTTCTTGATATTCTTTTGGAAGTTCAAGTGACATCCTATCTGAGTGATTAATTACCCGTTGTACTACTTGCATTATTATTGAGAAATTATATTTGCCTTTTCCTTGCCATGTATCATTTATGTGTTTCCATCTGATATCTCTTTCAAGACTCTTATTTCAACACTTCCCTTTGTAAAGGATTTGCTTCATAAGCTCCATATTAAAGTGTTCTCTTCTTTATTTCATTCAGGCACTCAGTTTGATGAGTATCATGGAAGAAAACCCAAATAGTTATTCTATGTTGCCTGTTTATAACAACTTCTTGGTGGCTTGTTCTGAAACACATGCAGTAGATTATGCTAATGAATGTATGGGTTTGATGGAGCATCAGATGGTGGGAAAGAATGAGATAACATATGCTCAGCTTCTCAAGGTGCGTCTAGAGGTCTTTCTACAGAAATGTTATTGTCCTGTAGTTAAAGTTTAAAACCTTATTTGTCTTCCAGTTGTCCCTCTTACTATATTCCCAATGAATCATTTCTATTGATTGATGCTAATTCTGGTTATAGAACTGATTCATATCAACCCCAGTTTTGATGCTTCCTTTCTGCTTATAACACCTTAAAACCATAGAACTTTGTGTAACAAAAAATTTCATATTCAGCAGTCCCCGTTAAAAGAAATCTATTAAACCAATTCTCCACCTATTTAGTCACAAGTGGATCAACAACCCATGCTGTGATATAAAACCAATTATGCATTGGTAATTAAAAGGTGGTACTTCCAGTAGGTTGCGTTCTTCTCCAACTGATTCCTGATGTCTAGCAGAAATCTAATCTGATAGCCGACTGTGAAACTTGATTATATGATATGCTGTATAGGAGCTTCTTATTCAGCATCGGTTAGTAACTTAAATATTCTCCAGCAATAATTATTTGGATAATATGGTTTACTTTCTGGTACATTGCCTTCACTAATTTGTATGATCTATATTCTGTTGAATGTTATCTCTTGTTCTTGAGAAGTGCTTTGGAGATCATTTCTCCTTTGTCTTAACATGAAGTGAAATGAGAACTTGTGCAATCAGATTTTCCCTCGCCAGGGACAAGGAAAATAAACTATTTACCTCCTTTAATCCACTTCTCCGTCTTCATTCCTAACCAAATCAGGTAGTATGCACCATGCAATTAATTATTTCTGTTTCATTTTGTTCTAAATCAGGTTTTTAAATGTTGAAGATAGTTCTTAAGACAGCAGTTTAATTGTTTGTCTGAATAAATGTTCTAAGCTTATTGTTTCAGCTTGCAGTTTTGCAGCAAAACCTGTCTGCTGTCCATGAAATCTGGAAGGAATGTAGTAAATATTACAGTCTCAGCATTATTTCTCTTAGGAAGTTTATATGGTCCTTTACGGAGCTGAGAGATCTGCAATCAGCCTACACAACTTTACAACACATGGTGAGCTTGGTTGTTAGAGAAAACTCTTACATAAGTAGAACTGCTGAAGGAAGGTTTTGTGATTTAAGATTGGATATTCCAGCGCCTTCCACTGGCAACCTGAGTTTCATCGATGCATCTCTCAACACAGAGGGTAGCACCAATTTTGACTTGGAAACGCAAAGTATTGGCAGCATTGAAATAAGCACAGTAAAAAAACCATTAAGTGCATCTGTTACAAAGCTTTTAAGGTGGTCCTTCAATGATGTCATGCATGCTTGTGCAAAAGTTCAAAACTGTGATTTGGCTGAGCAGTTAATGTTACAGGTATTACTACAATGTCCAGTTGCTGTCTCCATTTGGTCAATGTGAGTGCAGGGATCAGTAGGATAGTCATAGTCCTTAGAACGATATGGCTAGACACATATCATCATTGAACACAGAAATATACGCCAATAACAATTGTCTCAATATCATAAAGGAATTTCCTGTTTGTGTTTCACTAAGTCATCTCTTTTGTTTAGATGCAAACTCTTGGTTTGCAACCATCAGGGAGTACATACGATGGCTTCATTAGGGCAATTGTTACCGCAAGAGGATTTAGTGATGGAGTGGAAGTGGTAAGATATACTTATTATCATGGGAATCTTCTTTGGAACTTCTCTTTCTCCATGGATAGTACTTGCTCGCGGTTTTCTCGGTTTGACATGATGTAGTTTTTCAAATTTTGCAGCTAAAGGTTATGCAAGAGAAAAATATTAAGCCTCATGATTCAACTCTTGCTGTTTTAGCAGTCATCTGCAGCAGAGAGTTACAACTGGATAGGGCAGAGGCTTTCTTGGATGAGATAGCCGAAATCCGAAGTCCTCATCCTTGTAATGCTTTCCTTGAAGCATGTGATGTCCTGGTAAGACATACATAATTGTTTCGGAAAAAATACAATATAATTCAAAGCAGTAGATCATCACTGGTCCCATCCTTAGACCAATACAGTCGGAACTGGTGAAGTTTTTGACTCTCAGTTAAGTAGGTTCATGGATAGTTCAAAAAGACCAATCAGCTTGTCCAGACTTTTGTTTCCTAGCCAGTCAAAACTATCTCTCTGAGCATATTCTTGCTTCTTCACATCTTCATATCACCGCCTTATCTTTTGCTTTCTTCAGGATTTATAAGGAATATGAGATTTTTGAGCTAGCTTTCAGCAAAAGAGTTTTGTATGTCAAGCTTTGACACTATAACTAACCTCTGACTTAAATGTTTTAGAATTTCAAATATGGATAACGCCCCCTCTTGTTGTAACTATGACTAGATATATTGCTTTAGGGTCTTCTAAATTCTGCCATATCCAGCATCACTTTGGTTTTTCAGCATCTTTTCGGTAGAATTGCGCATCTCTCTTGTCAATTTGTATTAGACTGAGATGTCCAGTTTGTGAGTCTTTTACAAATTAATATTGTAGGATCAACCTGAACGAGCAGTTCAGATATTGGCTAAGATGAAAAAGTTGAATCTCCAGCCAAATATCAGGACATATGAATTGCTGTTCTCATTGTTTGGTAATGTGAATGCACCTTATGAAGAGGGCAACATGCTGTCACAAGTGGATGTTGCTAAAAGGATAAATGCTATAGAAATGGATATGATGAAATACGGCCTTCAGCACAGTCACCTGTCATTGAAGAATGTGGTAAATGATACTTTTCCTCAACTAAAACAAATTTAGGTTTTGATCTATTTGAATACTGTTTTACTTCCTAAGCTAAGTAGAGATGAAGATCTGAATGAGTAAATCTGCTATGATTTGGGTCACTGAATTTTAAATATTGAAGATGCCATAGTTTGTTTAATCTAAAGTCTGCTATGCTAATAGCTTTTATACTTTTATTTGCATTTTCATAATAGTGTTTCTCTACTAAATCTTTTGTTAAATAATCAGTAAAGTATTTCATATAATTTTTTCTTGATAATTAAAGTATCTCATATAATTGTCAAATATTGTACAGGAATGTGTGTAAATCGTTTTTTTAATGAAGTAAGGGGAATTCATTAAACGCATCCAGTGGATGCAAGCAAAAGATTACAAGAAAGAGAGATAGTGTCTGCTCATATACACAAAAACTACCTTTAATTTTTTGAGAGGGTAAGCCTCACCCTCCTCCAACTCCATCTATCTAGGAGACCGACAGTGTTTTGTCACCACCCTTCTCCCTTAGTGACTGGAGCCCTGACCTCATGGTAGAGATGGAAGGCCCTTACCACTAGGCTATCTCACCATTTAAATATTAGTTTATTGTTTATAGAAGCATGTAATATAACATCTAATGAGTTCACCATTTTCAGATTAAATAATCAGTAAACGTCTTCTCACTTAATATTTGTAGAGCATCTTAAGTGCCACATATCTTTAAAGTGATTTTAGTGCTGAATTAAGTTATGAAACAGCTCCATACGTTGCAGCTTTTGTTTATGCTTCTACTGCAGATGCTCCATTGTTTTGTGCCCTAATACTAAAAAGACTTAAGTTCCAGTATTGTATTGACTGCATGCTTTTGTGCAAAATATCCATGGATTTTACTCTTCTTTATTTTCCAGTTGAAAGCGCTTGGAACAGAAGGGATGATAAAGGAGCTGATTCAATATTTACATGCTGCGGAGAATCGGTTCTCTCGTTATGACACTTATATGATCACACCCGTCTATAATACAGTTTTGCATTCCCTTGTTGAGGCTAAAGAGGTAATCAACCTGGGATTTCTACTATATAAGCATCCGTTTCATAGTTATATCAGTTACACTGTGTCTGCTGACTAAGTCTATTTTTTTCTTTTCAGAGCCAAATGGCAACACAGATATTCAAATCTATGGTGTCTTCTGGAGTTCCACCTGATGCTGCAACATATAACATCATGATTGATTGCTGTAGCATTATTGGATGTTTCAAATCTGCACTTGCCCTGATCTCTATGATGTTACGCAATGGTTTCAATCCTCAAGCAGTGACTTTAACTGGTCTGTTAAAGGTATTTGTTTAGTCTTGTTTAGCTATTCTTACTAATCTGCGAAAGCTGGATCATTAGAAAAATAAAAATAAAAAGTAAACTTGCACAAACTTGGCCTAAGCACCTATCCTTCTTTATTTATTGAAAAGGACTTTTTATGAAGTGGACAGTATGTGCTTTCTAGCACTTATCCTGCTAACTTTTTGACTATTTATAAACTTTGCCATGAAAATCAATCAAATGAATCACTAAACCTCGTAAACCCAAGACCACCATAACTAACTTCTTGGTAAACGCTGCAACAGTTTGGGTTTGTCTAATACTTTATTGAGCTGGAAGGGGGCGAAAATATTGGCCGTTGGTTGGGACAAAATGCCTTGCCACAACCATCACCTATCTGCCTTAGTGGTACACTAGATCTTAGCTTATGGTGAATAAAAAGCGTTCTCTTTCTTTGGGTGAATGTACTACAAGAACTAATAGATAGCTATGAAGCATGGTTATTGTTCACCAGCTTATTTTTCCCTCTATGACTATTTTGATATGCAAATGGTGCCCACTGATGTTCCATCTGAGAACTGAGTTGTTTCTGCTGTCAGATATTGTTGAGATCTGAGGACTTTGATGGTTCATTAAAATTGTTGAAACAAGGAATTTCAGAAGGGATGCAGGTTGATGTACTTTTATATAACACCATTCTTCAAGTGGCATCTGAGAAGGTAATTAACTAAAATATCAACCTATAAGGTATTGTATTGTTATTAATAAAATCCTTGCCTTTTAGTAGAACCAATATTTATTTATTTCCGATAATTGTAAATTAGAAGCCAAATCTATTGTATGCATGGAATAACATGAAATTGTTGCACAGAAAAATGGTTTTATTTGAATTTCTTTTCTGTTATTTGGTGGAACCCTAGTACCTCATCTTGAAATTGTAGGAAGGAAGCTTCACAATCAATCTTTTTGCTGTTTCAGTTATTATTGTCTTGGGCTACCATAAGAAGGAAGCTTCACAATCAATATTTTTGCTGTTTCAGTTATTGTTGTCTTGGGCTACCATAAGATAGTAACTGAATTCAAGACAATTCTACTTCTATTGCAAAAAATAGATGTAACTGAATTCAAATGGGGTATCATTTTTGCAAATATCCAGACCCCACTTTGTGGGAACATACTGGGTAGTTGTTGTTGTTGTTTTCTCAGCTTAGATTTCTTCCAGAAGGGCGCTGGACACTTTCTTAGAAATGTTAATCATAGATGGCAGTGGAGAGGAGGATTCTGGGGGAGTTAGGATGCTAGAGAACGCGGGAGGGGGGGGGGGGGGGGAGAAGAAACTACTTGCCTGGTGGTTAGGGGGAGTGGAGAGGACTGTTAGTTTAATGGGAAATTGTATGAACCCATCCACTTGTTAAGTTTAATGAAAACTCCAGCTGCATTTTACCTTTTACTGCTTGAAGAAAATGTGTACGCTTTCTAACTAGGTCATGAAACTGTTATTTCCAGGGAAGAATAGATGTCATCGAGCTCATTGTGGAGCAGATGCACGTCCATGGGGTTCTGCCAGATCCATCAACTTGCCGTCATGTTTTCGCTGCATACGTAGACCATGGATTCTACAATACTGCCATGGAAGCATTGCAAGTTTTGAGTGTGCGAATGATTGCTGGGTGTGACAACATTGAGGATGACAAGCAAACTGAACTCGAAAATCTAATTCTTGGTGAAGACTTGGAAGACGAGTCCAAGATTCTTGAGCCTTTCAAAGACTCAAAGGAATATCTTACTGTTGCCTTACTACAATTAAGATGGTGTGCCATACTTGGATATCCAGTATCGTGGTCACCTAGTGAAAGTCAATGGGCCAGGAGACTTTCAAATAATCTTGCTTCAATGAGTGGTTCTTCTCTATGAAGGTTTCATGTTTGGACAACGTTGGTTGACTCTTCTAATCTTGCAAATCGCCTGGTATGACAGCGATCGGTTCTGATACTGCAAACTCTTGATATTTTAAGGATCGGAATGGGTTAACGAGGATGTGGTTGTCATTTCAATACCAGGTGTTATAGGTAGTCAAAGTCAGAATCTTCCATAGTATGAAATCCTGGCAATTTTGTGTGCTATGCCTGGCTGATTGTACAGCCGCAGCAGCTAAAGGTTTCAGTAGAACAAATTAGGAAAAAGAAACACGATCACGGAATAATCTAGTTTGGTAGGATTCTTTTGACTGATCCCTCCATTTTGTTGTACCAACAGGTATGTACATTAGTGTTGAAAAGAGCCTTGACATGCGTGAGGCCTTATTTTCTTATACTTGCAATAAAAGTGTGCATGGTGTTACTTGGACGTGACTCAGTTGCTTCATTTGCATTCTTCTACTCTTCTTAAGCCATAAACGCCTTAACACTTACTAGGGGAGATTTATATTTGAAAATTCATATTACCAGCAAAACCATGCGGCCATGCACATTTTTATAGTGAATTGTAGGATATGGCAAATTTAGCGATTTTCCTTGTTCCTTTTTTGCAATTTATAGTGAATTGTCGTGGAGACCAACAAAATACTTCATCTTAGTATCTTACCAAACAAATGACAGTCCATCGGATTCCCTGTTATTTGTTGCAAAATACTTATTCACTCATTTAAGGAAGAGACTAGAGTAATTTAGTCAAGTACCCTTTTATAGTTAATGCTATTATGATTTTCTTAGTATCAAAACTTTAAAGAAAGATAAAAAGAACCGGCAGTATTATTATTAGTAATTCCTCAAAGATCAAGTCGTTAGATCAGATATCAGAAAGCTAGTCCTGGAATACAATTTCCCATTACCATCAACGAAGAGGTACAATTTGGAGGGCGAGGAATCAGGTTAACTTAACTTGTACTGCGTATCAATTTTTAGTACAGTTTCTTGTATAAGAGTTTTAATGATCCTCTCAATCTGAGAATAACAGTGGGAGCGGGGCGGGGAGGTGAATGAAGAAATGCCACTAAAACGAATTTTGGCTGTCGTCCTCCCAGATAGTCGTACAAGCTCTTTAACTATTGACCCCTCTCCACCAACAAAAGCTCATCAAAAGGCATGTTGCTTCAACTTTCTATGCTTGCTATAATAGACACTTTTTACAAGAGTCTAAATATTTTCACCGGGAGGCAGCTCAGCGAGCTTTGGAGGAGTACCTAGAACCCGTTCCATGTCAAAGCGGACTTCAATATTCCGTATGCTATAACCAACCACCATGAGCCAATATAGCAGTTTGGCAAGTTCTGGGGCACCTGTCTCTGTTACACTAGTCTGCAGCCCATATGAAAGGAAAATGATAAGCATACCAACAACAAACATGTTATTCATACATTCCAATACTTAATGCACATCTTACTGAACACAAAAGTATACATAGTTTATCTAGGCTTCGCCTTCGCCATTTTAAAATAATACATGATAAATACGCTGTACAAACTTTTGAAGAGAACATCTTTATTAATGAGGTTTTGACACTTCTTTGTAGGATCCCATGGATATTAGTCTCAATAATTAAGAGCTACCCTGTTTTAGCCAAAATGGGCACAAGGAGGAGAAGTTTTGAACATATCTCCATAATAAAGATCTATGGATACATTAAGTTAATCAATATTGATAAGTGATATTCAAGCATCTTCTATATGTACAGACGCTATGCCAGCCAGAGAAATTTTAGAATATTTGCAGAAATGAATCAAGACAATGACACTGTAACTAATATTTCTCTGATAAGCAATAACTGCACTACGAAAATGTTATACCTTCATTTGACTAGGATCTGAAACAGCTAAGAGCCGCTTAATGAATGAATTCATGGCGAGCACCACATCTTCGCCAGCCGTACTGGTTAGCTCCTGCAATATCTCATTACGTAACAAAATCAACAAAAATTACCTCCATTTAGAACGACACAATTATACAAAAACATAAATAAAAGCTCAATCTTTAAGGTTGTATCTAGCCTGCCCATGGACTCAGCAGCAGTTCAAGGTCTGTGAAATAGATATTACTCGTCCATAGTGGTTAAGCAAACTCAGAAAAACCAATATAAAGCAAACAGTATTTAAGCAATAAAACATCGAATGTCCAATACCCTCACCAAATTCAAGCAGCAAGCTGTCTGACCTTGATATTTTGGGGCTCAAGCGTCTTCAGATATTCCAACAGCTCGTTATAACCGCTACCAGATTTCCTTTCCATTTGACGATTCAATTCTTCTACTTCTGCTTCAAGTAACTCAATATACTTCAAAGCGTCTATTTTCTCAGGGCCTGTTACATTATTCCACCTTATGACTTCTCCAGTCACCTTTTTCTGGGTACCTGATGCATAATCTGGTGAATCCTGAACAGTAAAAAGAGTGCGAAGTTACTCATCAGAAATATTGGCTTTGGCAACCAAATTCAAGCAGCAGTTCTAGCAAATGACAGACATGTACTTCACACTTCACAGATCCAGCAAAGGACACGTATTTTCAGATGGACCAGAAAACAAAAAGACAGGAAAGAAAAAGAGCAACTATTCCTTCTTCTTTTTTAAAAAAAAAAAAAACAAAAGAAAAAAAAAGGTATTTGAGCAGTGGATACTTTAAACAACATGATAGAAATTGTAAAAAAAGTCATAAACATAAAATCACCGGTAATGCAAGAATAGTTTTATTGAAGACTTCTAGTTGACATTATGATATAACAATTCCGAGAAATTCTACTTTCAACTGCATTCATTTTAACTTAGATTGTCAAACACACGAGGCAAGCAGCAATTTTGAGAAGGACTCAAAGGTTTAATTTAGAAAAGAGGAACAAAGATTGTAACACTCTACCTTCCATAAGCAGAAGCAAAAAAAGAGAGATCCAGGACAAACTGAAAGCTAATCTATGAATAAGTTTGAAAGTTAAAAAGCTACTAAAATCTTTTCCCTGTTATTCAGTCAACCTTTTATTGTGACATCATGATCTTTAAACAAAATCAAATGTTCTTGCCCAGTCAAAGTTTTCTGGAGAACAAAGAGAGACAAACCAGAAATAGTTTTATGAACAGATTGATATCATTTACCCTTCCATCTCTTGTATTAAAAACAGCAAGTTGACTACCCTGCTAACTTGGAAGATGTGCACCTACCTAAGACAGGAGAATGGATGCTCACTTCCCATCAGCCTTACATTGAGGAATATTTTTTAATTTTCATTTGCCCATTTTAATCCGTTTACTATTAGTGTTAAATGTCTTTTATCCCATGAGTGATGCTAAGAGACTTCAACCTGAGATAAGACACAAATAACTCCAAAACAACCAAGATATGTTGAAGTAAATTATCCAAAATGAAACTGACACATTATTTGGCAGTAAAGAGTAGTAATTCATTTAGTTCCAGAAAATGGCAACAAATCAACACACCAAAAAGTACTTACCTTTTCCTCCTGTGCTTCAGGAAGGGCAGCCTGTTCCAGGCTTTGTTGCAATTCTAGTCGAAATTGAGCATTCCTAAACATATATCCAGTCATCAACACACTATACATAAGCTGAGCAAGATTTTCGGCGACCTACAGAAAAATCAACATCCCCCAAAATTACACCGGCCCCAGAGATGACATGTACGTCCATAATTAAAGCACGTCTCATCTCAAATATTACGGCTAGCAAAGCCTTGAAATATAGCCACTTACCGTGGTTACAGTAATGGCAAAAAATTGTGGAGGTAAAGTTCCAATCATATTTGTCACAGTTTGGCGCATCGCATCAACTACCTAGCACACATAAGAATTATCAAAACATGTCACATTAGTACCTTGAACTTCAAGCAAGTTTCCGTTACATTAGCTCTTTCACTTATGTTTACTTCATTACATCAACAAACCTAACAGCTTTACCTGAATACAAAATAGTTGGATTCATCTATACGAGTCCTCTACATCTATTCCGCTCTATTTGGGCCAATTAGGCCTGCTATATTCAGTGAAAATGCACAAGAAAAAAACTTTAAAAGGAAAAGTTCTTCAAAGTATAAAACTTTATTGCTAATACCTGTTGTGGGGCCCGTTTGACAAACAACTCCATGAATTCCGGTTGTACATTTTGTACATAATCCAATAGAATTTCCCTTCTGCTCTTTTGCTGCAATAAACATTATTAACTTTAAAATCTTTCAACCTGCTTTGCCTGCATTTTTGTTACAATATGGGCAAACCAACATTTTCAAATTTAAAAAAAGTACTCCACTAATTGCAAATAAAGAACAAAGACTGGAAATTTGAGTACCATAGAGCCGTTAGGAGGGTTCGACTCGTTTTTACTGTCATTTTCGTTGTTTTTTTGAGAGGAATCGAAGGATTGAGCTCTCAAAGTAAATCTTTGTTTCCGAAATGCTTTTTTCTTCTGGAAGCTAATTAAAGAACAAAGCCGTCGACTATCGACAGACGAAGAACGGTAAGACTGCAAGAGAAATGTTGGTTTCAACGTCAGCGACGACATTTTAGAATACTTTTAGTGAATTGTTTTTCTTTTTTCCTTAGCTAAAACCCTATTATCTCCATTGATGATAACAACGTGAAAAGCTTATGGGAAGAGGAATGAGTCAAGCGTCACTCTGAGTGAGTCAGTGATGATTATGGGCTTTCGGGTCCTCCAGTGGGCTTCTTGATTATGATTTGTGTCTTTTATTGGGCTCACTTTTCAGCCCACTTTGGAACTTTGATATTCAAAGAAATGTGAGACTTTAAAATACAATAGCCAAAATCTCTTTTTTATTTTATATTATATTATGTGTCTTTAGCTTATTTACCAAGCTTCTAAGATGCTAAAAGTCGAAACAAGTATACTTTTAGAGAATTGTAATGTAACAACCGATTTATCTCATTATACATTTTTTGGGGTGGCAGGCGGGTTAGGCTGAATTTGGGCGGGTCAAGTTGGGTTAAGTTAATAAATGAGTCATTCTAAAATGTACTTGGGCTAAGATGGGTCGAACATTGGGAAAATTTTAAAAATGGCCAAATTTTGCCTGATCAATCAAATTTAGCCACATTATCAAACGTCAACGATATTTAGTTGTGAATTAGCACGGTAATAATTTGTTGACTAATTTGTTGAATATCCAATCGCCTTTCCAATAATCAGCAGAAAACCGTTGTTCAATGTCATAAAATATATCTCCCTCCTAAAATCAAAATAAAACACATATAAGTAACATTTCATATAATTTTAACCTAAAAACTTAAACATTTCATAAATGCATACCTTCAATATCCTAGGTGAAGATTCCATTTCTATAAAATCTAAAAAAAAATATATTATATATATATATGTGTGTGTGTGTCTGTGTGAAATAAATTATAAACATAATTAGTAAAATGAACAAGACAAGAAATTTTGAGATATGAAACTAAAGAAAAAAATATTGGGGTAAACATAAGAAACATAATAAAAAAGCAAAGTATAATAATCAACCAGTATAATATACAAGAATTTTTTTTATGAATTATATAAAGAAACAAAGATTGTAATATAAAAAAAAAAGACAAATAATCACCAAAAAAATAGTAATAACAGAACTTGTCCAATATAATATATTGGAGCAAAGCTTACAAAATAGCAAGAGTACTATAAAATATACTAGGATGAAACAAGACTCAAATATATTATACTATTCATCCAGTATAACATACTGAAAGATAAACATAGATAACACAGACTTCCAGTATAATATGCTGGACAAAATTTTTAGTAAATTTAATATACAAAAAAAATAATCAAAACGCACATTGTGAACGTGTACAATTCGCACACAGCAGATGTCCCGTAAAATATACTGGCATAAAACAAGACTCAATTATATTATAATATTCATCCAGTATAACATACTGAAAGATAAACATAAACAACACACACTTTTAGTATAATATACTAGACAAAATTACTAAATTTAATATACAAAAAATATAATAAAAACGGACACAGTAGACGTGTACTTTTCGCACATAGCAAATGTCCCGTAAAATATACTGCATAAAACAAGACTCAACTATATTATAATATTCATCCAGTATAACATACTAGAAGATAAACATAGACAACACTATCTTCCAGTATAATATATTGGACAAAATTTTACTAAATTTAATATACAAAAAACATAATCAAAACACACACAATAGACATGTACTTTTCGCACACAACAAATGTCTCGTAAAATATACTGGCATAAAATAAGACTGAACTATATTATAATATTTATCCAGTATAACATACTGGAAGATAAACATAGACAACACAAACTTCCAATATAATATACTGGAAATTTTTTAATAAATTTAATATATAAAGAATATAATTCAAAATGCACATAGTAAACGTCTACTATTCGCACCGACAGACCTCCCGTATGGAATGAAACAAAACTCAATTATATCAAAATTCGAAAAGAACTGAAGAAAAATACAAATGAAACAAAAAAAATACTTGAAAATTAAACTTTATATATATATATATAATAATTTATTATGATACTCGTGTATATATATATATATATATATATATATATATATATATATATATATATATATATATATATATATATATATATATATATATATATATATATACATACTAGAAAAAACTTGAAAAAGAAATTACCAGAGTGACAAATTTAACATAAATAAGAGAAACTAATGAAGAGAGAAAAGTCGTAAAAGTTATAATAGAACAAATATTTAAACCCTAATGGTATGAAAAGCAACAATAATAACAAAAATTAAACATAAAGAACCAATAATAATAACCAAAATTCAAACACATTATCGTAAAAATAAAACTCACCCATAATTTTAAAGAAAATTAGAGATAACCCAGACAAGATTAGAAGAAAATTGCTTTCTCAGAAAAGCGAAATTCGTACAATATTACAAAAACAAAGAGAAAGACAATAAAAGATACTACAAAACAGTATGTTAAACAGGTCAAGGGCAGTTATATCATTTTACCATATAATTTAAGGTATAATAGCTAGAAATCGATTATATTTAAATTGGTGGATATTTTTCAATAGCCAACACAAAAACTGGCTACACCGTACAATTTTTAACTCCATTAGATGACTTTTAGTTTGGGAAATTTTCATAACTACGAGGCCTATAAGAATATATTACATTTACTACAACCATTTGTAAATTTACATTATATACAACAAAAGGTTTTCTCTATATCAAAGGTAAAAATTAACTGAAACGTTTGAATAATCCCATAGTTTAAGCCTAAAAGAGTGAAAAACTTATCAAAACAATCACTCATTTCCTAAAAATAATCTCTCATCATCTTTTCCGGCATTTGTTTTATTCCTTCCAAAAACAGTATCGTCACTCATAAGTCAACTTTTCAATTGTTTTTTTTTTTGATAAAAATAAATAAAGTAAACATTATATAAAGACCATCAATAACAATCTGCTAAAATCAGTTCAAAAAATCATATATCCTTTAAATAATGATATATTGATGGTATATAATTATTTTATAAATGTATATAAATAAAATATATATGTGATATAATTTATTTATATATACGTTTAATATGCCTTTTACTTTTGCAGTAATATATGTATACTCTGTATGCATAATGACCAAGTATATATCATTAATATACCATACATATAATATATATTAAGTATACTATTTGATATATATCATATACTATATGTTTATACTTATATACTATATGTGTATAGCCATCTACAAGTAATAATGTCCCCGTGTTTTGTCAAAGACAATAACATATGGGTTGTCAAGAATTCAAAATCTTAGAAGAAGTGTACGGATATCATTTTAAAAAGAGAATAATTCAAAAGTTCTAAAATTTTACAGAGAGGTAGAGATTTCAAGATGAATTTATGATACTATCAATAAGCAATATTCAAATCATATTGTACTATAGCAACAAATCATGAAATTGGAACATAACAATGTATTAAGGGCAAAACTTCAATATTTTGTCATTTCATATAGCCATAGCCGCATATAAAAAAGCTAGACCAGAGAGAAAAGGAATTATTTGTAGAAATTAAAAGGAGCATATGTTTTACGTAAGGATATGTAGTTACGTGATAAAATATCAAGAGAGATATATAAAGATAAGTTTTAGGTGAGAGAGTGATATTTTAGGAATATTAAAAGTTGCAGATTTTAAAATAAATTGTATCTTATGTAATTTTCTAAAAGCATTTGTAACTTATTTAAATAAGTCTTAAATAAGTTGTATTCTATATAAACTTCTCTTTTAGTTTCAAATCATTGTAGATGTAATCGAAAGAATTGTCATTCAACTATCTTCACATTTTTCTAAAATAATACATAGTCAAAAAATTTATAAGTGTTATGAATAGAATTCTATTTGGAGTGAATGTCTATCTTGTGGAGAGTTTTACTTTGTGACTAAGTCATAATTTCTCCTATAAATAGAGGGGTCTTACCCCATTGTAAATCATCCCAAAATTCAATAAGAATTTCCTCTCCTCTCTCTTTCTCTGCAATATTGTTCTTCTTCTTTTATTATTTCATAACACGTTATCAACACGAGACTCTAACCAATTGAGTAGAAACTTTGGGATTGAGCATAATGATTGTCAATTGTTTCATGAACTTCCTTCATGATTAAAATTTTGGATTTAAGGTAAGTATTTTACTTTTCTCTTTCAAATTCTTGAAATTCTATAATTTGATTTTATATACAAGCAAAGACAACAAAGTTTGATTATAACTCTAATGGAGTTTTTAAGAAATTACACCCACATGAAGTGGTAAAATTTCTATGTCTTGCCATGATCAAAGTCATGTATGATCATGCGCATAAGAAGTGAAAACCCGTCCCATTGAATTTGCTCCATTCGCATTCCCTTTAGAGAATGTGATAGCAGTATGTAATAAGTCTGAAAGAAGACAAAAATTATTACCATGAGGTATCAATGGATGTGGACGTGACAATCGACGAAATTATAATCGTCATCATTTGTGGTAATGAGAACAATAAAGATTCTCAAAATAATCTCACACTTTGTGAAAATATTTGTCATCGATTTGACGTAAGATTTTATAAAGCACATACAGATGAATATGGTCCATTCATGATGTGAATGAGAAAACATCTGATTTATGAATATATATTCATTTTTGGAAGAATATAAATGTGCTAGTGGTAGTGATTACACCACACTCACCTCAAGAAGAATGTTTGAGATGATATAAGAAAATAATATCATTATTATGGCATGAATGTTCATTGGTCATGCACCTATTGTACGCCAAAATATTTTGGCATTGTGATTATTAAAAGTCAACGATAATGCAAGAAACATATCTTGCATACTATTTTGACCATGGCCATAATGGTATAACTTTCTATTTAAAAGAGATATTCACCACATGGATGATGATGAATCTGTGATAGTGCAAAATTAATTGAGAGCTCTAGAAGAGCCAATTATTACTATTTTGGAGAAACACAATTGGTTATCAATAAGGTATTGTGTTGTAGTAAGTCTCAAAGAAACTTATTTAGTTTCCAAAGTATACGCGAAAGCGGTTGATTATATTGAGACTATAAATAAAGGAAAGATTTAATATCTTCTATTACTACAACTTGTAGCGGGGTAATATGTATGTAAAAGGTTACCCGCTTTATTTCCAATTTGTACTACATAAACAAATACCACAATGAAGTGGATATTTTATTGATATAAAACTCATATCATAATAAACTTGGAGTTTATTCATAATTGCACATATCATAGTGTAAATCTAAAATTTATCAATATTGATAATTTATTCAGTTGGCATAATTGGTTTAGCCATATGAATTTAAGTATGATGTGCAAAAAAAAAAAATGAAAGAAAATTCACATGGGTAAATATTAAAGAACTAGAAATTTCTTTACGAATTCTCTTACATTGCTTGTTTTCATTAATTAGTAGACCAATTAAAATTGGGATTGAATCCCATGAATACTGGAAATATCAAAGGTGAATATGGGCCCGTTCACCCGCCATGTATACCACATAAGATGCATCTATGAGATGGTTACATTTGCAATTATTATTAACCCGCAACCTAGCCGGTGTGTGCGGGGTAACTTGCTCAATAATTTAATTTAGAATTCCAGATTTTCTATTCAAGAAGTTCATCTTGATAAGTTGGTTTACATCATAGTGGTTTAGCAAAATGATTTATTGAGTGCCTCCACTTAATAGCTAAACTATTGCTTATGAGAACAAAGTTTATATATATTAATTTGATATACATTATATACGAAAGTATATTATTTGCTCCCCTCACAAGTGGTTCAGGGTCAGGAACCAAATAATTCCATCTTATTATTATTATTATTGATGTGCGGTGTATATTTTGATTAACACCATAACACACAAAGATGGATTCTCAAAGTTGAGGAAACAAGTTAGTTTTTCTAACATGAGGGGGAGACAAGATACAACAGTTGAGAAAAGTTACGAGGAATGAATTATCGTTTCTGCATCTAGATCCTTGAATAAAATAAAATGAACTTGAAGTTCATAAAAGGATAATTCATGTGCAATTTATTGCAAAGCATGCCAGGCGCATTTGCTGACCCAAATAAAGTAACTATATTCTCATTGCATATGCTCATATTAAATCCTAGAAGGACAAAGTCTATGGTAAGCTTAAAGCGTATAGACAATTGGTTTCAAATAAACTTCTTGATAAAGAAGGTGAGCAAATGATCAAAATGATCATAATAAAGGAGGCAAGTGATCTAGAAGATCACATGACATAATACTTCATAATATCTCATGAGAGATTCAGGTACCTGAATATATGAATGAATAGATCTTTATGTTATGTCATTATGAAAATATTGAAACTGATATAAAATCTTTGTCGACGTCAACCTTCAAGAAGCTAGTGCACAAGATTGGGATGCGAAGGCTCAAGGATGTGAATTGATGCTCTCATCAGGGGGAGTTAATGCGCGTTGCACTCTTTTTTCCTTACAAGGTTTTGTCCCACTGGGTTTTCCTTGCGGGGTTTTTAACGAGGCAACCAAAATGCGTATTGTTAGATATGTGCACTCTTTTTCCTTTTCTGGAATTTTTTTTCTCATTGGGTTTTCTTTTAGTTAAGGTTTTAACGAGGCACATTATCTGTTGAATAGACATTCATTTGGAGTGAATGTCTATAATTCTATTTGGAGTGAATGTCTATCTTGTGGAGAGTTTTACTTTGTGACTAAGTCATAATTTCTCCTATAAATAGGGGGGTCTTACCCCATTGTAAATCATCCCAAAATTCAATAAGAATTCTCTCTCCCTACTTTTCTCTACCATCGGGGTCATGATGGCGCCTACTAAATGGAAGCTAGGCAAGCCAAATATTAATTACATCTCCATTAATCACCAATTTATTATTACCAACATAAAAATTACAGCAGAATAATCAAAATTAGCGGAAGACTTAGTCAAATATGATAAAGAAAATCCAAATCTGATACACTACCCAAGATTGGTGTCATAGTACTCACGAACTTCTAAGAATAATACACATAATTGTTTGAAAGAAAATACAAACTGTTTATCTCGGTTACATGAGATAACAGAATGAAAAGCATAGATAGAAGAGACAACGGGTCCTGCGGACGCCCGCAAGGCTACCTCGTAGTCTCAGTAGTCGAAAAATCCACAAGTCGCTACTGCCGCTGCTGCTGTCCGTAACCTCTATCTGCGCAAAAAAGAGCGCAGAGTGTAGTATCAGCACAACCGACCCCATGTGCTGGTAAGTGCCTGGCCTCTCCCAGCGAAATAGTGACAAGGCTAAGGCCAGTCACCCACCTAAACCTGTACAATTGCAATATAGGCATATATATATAATACATTATAAGGAAATACTCTGCCCTGAAATAACAGTCAATAACTCACGATATCCAGAATAATCTAATCAACATGATAAATCTTACTTTCATGTCTCAATTCCTCTTTCATTTCATATCTCGTGGTAGGCGTACCACCCGCTCCCAACTATCATAGTAATTATATCTTGTGGTAGGCGTACCACCCGCTCCCAAATATATCAATAATTATATCTTGTGGTAGGCGTACCACCCGCTCCCAAATATATCAATAATTATATCTTGTGGTAGGCGTACCACCCGCTCCCAAATATATCAATAATTATATCTTGTGGTAGGCGTACCACCTGCTCCCAAATATATCAATAATTATATCTTGTGGTAGGCGTACCACCCGCTCCCAAATATATCAATAGGCTACCGGCAACTATGGCCAATGCCAAGATTTAAATCACTTCGTGGTCGGCGTACCACACGATCCCATTTCTTATTATATAAGTGGTCGGCGTACCACACGATCCCATTTCATAAATATATATATATATTACCGGCATTTAGCCAATAATCTCTATATCAACAATATTTATAATTACCGGTTTTAAACCAATAATTTATAATAATTTCAACAATTTACCTTCATTACCGGTATAACACCAATAATTCTTATTCAACAATTTATTCATAACTAAATTCATATTCCTATAACTAGGATAGAACAAACACTTACCTCGAAAGTTCACGAACGATTCAATCCGTAGCAATGCCTTTTCCTTTCGAATTTGACTCCAATCCAACCGTATCTATACACAATTGATTTCATATCATCAATTCTACTTAACAAACTAGTTCATATTGCTAAATATGATTTTTACAACATTCTGCCCGGAATAGTAAAAATCGACCCCGGGCCCACATAATCGAAACTCAAGTTTCGAACCAAAAATAAGTTCACCCAATCCTCCATGAGTTCAAATATACAATTTGTTCTTAAGTTCGACTCCAAAACGAAGTCTAGATCGTAAATTCATTGAAAACCCTTACTATACTAAATTCTCAATTTTTCTACCCATTTACACCTATTTAGGCTTAGGAATTCAAATAATATTGATGGAAAATGAAGAAAACGAGTTAAGAATCACTTACCCAAGAAGTATGAAGAAGGATTGCTCAAGAATAGCCCAAGAAGCTGTGGAGAAGAGAGAGGTTTGTGAAAATGGGATAAAATCCCGTAAGTGTGTTCTGTTTTTGAGCTGAAGAATTCACTGGGCGAAATTACCCTACGCGATCGCGTGAATTGGGCTGCGATCGCGTAGAGGAAAGATTGGCCTCTTATGCGATCGCGTGAAAATGGTTGCGATCGCGTTGAGAAAGGACTGGAAGCTACGCGATCGCGTGAGGGATGCTGCGATCGCGTAGAGGAAATTCACCTGGCAGCCTATTTGCCCTATGCGATCGCGTGAACATGACTGCGATCGCGTGGGGGAAGAACTGGAAGCTACGCGATCGCGTGAGGGATGTTGCGATCGCGTAGAAGAACTGGCCAATGCTGTGCGATCGCGTGGATGAGGCCGCGATCGCATAGAACAAAATCCCTCTGCAGAAACAGCAGAATTTCTGCCGTGTTTTCAAATCCAAAAACACCCCGAACCACCTCCGAAACACTCCCGAGCCCTCGGGGCTCCAAACCAAATATGCACACTAACTTAAAAACATCATACGAACTTGCTCGCGCGATCAAATCGCTAAAATAACATCAAAATCCATGAATTGAGCCTTAAAACTCAAGAATCCTTTCAAATTTTCATAATTTCCAAACTTTCCAATTTAAGGCCGAAACACGTCAAACGACGTCCGTTTTCAACCAAACTTTACGGGAAGCGCTTAACCAATATATATGACTTGTACCGGGCGTCGGAACCAAAATACGAGCCCGATACCAGTACTTTTTAATAAAAATTCAGTTTCATTTTCCTTAAACATTTTCAGAAAACAATTTAACAGAAAAATTCTTTTACCGGGGTTCTAAACCTCGGATTTCAATTCCGGACATATGCCCAAGTTCCATATTTTTCTACGGATTTTCTGAAATAGTCAAATCACGGATCCGGGTCCGTTTACCAAAAATGTTGACCAAAGTCAACCATATCAATATTAATATCAAAATTCTTCAACTTTTTCACATATTTAACATATTTCAACATAAATCTTTTCCAGCTTTGTGTCCGGACTGTGCACGCAAATCGAGGCAACTATAAATGAGGTTTTCAAGACCTCAAAAGCTCGGAATGATTAATAAAACAAGTGATGACCCTTTGGGTCGTCACAATCTCCACCTCTAAAACAACCGTTCGTCCTCGAACGGACAAAAGAAAGAAGTACCTGAGTCAGGAAACAAATGTGGGTAGCGGCTCCGCATATCAGACTCGGACTCCCAGGTCGATGCCTCAGGAGGCTGACCTCTCCACTGAACACGCACGGAAGGATAACTCTTCGACCTCAACTGTCGAACCTGCCGGTCTAGGATGGGTACCGCTCCTCCTCGTAAGATAGATCATTGTCCAATTGGACAGTACTGAAGTCTAACACATGTGTGGGATCGCCGTGGTATCTCCGAAGCATAGATACATGGAAAACTGGATGCACGGCTGATAAGCTAGGCGGCAAAGCTAATCTGTAAGCCACCCCTCCCACTCTGTCTAGAATCTCAAATGGGCCAATATACCTAGGGCCGAGCTTGCCCTTCTTCCCAAACCTCATCACACCCTTCATAGGCGACACTCGGAGCAATACTCGTTCGCCAACCATGAAATCTACATCTTGAACCTTACGATCCGCATAAGTCTTCTGCCTGGACTGAGCTGAACGCAATCTCTCCTGAATAGTCTTGACCTTATCCAAGGCCTCCCGAACTAAGTCTGTACCTAACAACCGAGCCTCTCCCGGTTCAAACCATCCAACTGGTGATCGACATCGCCTACCATATAACGCCTCATACGGAGCCATATGGATGCTAGATTGGTAATTGTTATTGTAGGCGAATTCTGCTAATGGCAGAAACTAGTCCCACGAGCCTCCGAAATCAATCACACAGGCTCGAAGCATGTCCTCTAGAATCTGAATAGTCCTCTCGGACTGGCCATCCGTCTGAGGATGAAATGCTGTACTCAACTGAATCTGGGTACCTAACTCCTGCTGGACCGCTCTCCAGAACCGCGAGGTAAACTGCGTACCCCGATCAGAGATAATAGATACTGGCACTCCATGGAGACAAACAATCTCCCTAATGTAAACCTCCGCTAACCTTTCCGATGAGTAGGAGACGGATACTGGAATAAAGTGTGCTGACTTGGTCAACCTATCAACAATGACCCAAATAGCATCAAATTTCCTCCGAGTCAAAGGAAGTCCAGTAACGAAGTCCATAGTGATCCGCTCCCATTTCCACTCGGGAATTTCAATCCTCTGGAATACACCACCAGGTCTCTGGTGCTCATATTTCACCTGCCGACAATTTAGACACCGAGCAACATACGCAACGATATCTTTCTTCATTCTGCGCCACCAATAGTGTTGCCGTAAGTCCTGGTACATCTTCGCGGCGCCTGGGTGAATAGAATACCGCGAACTGTGGGCCTCTGCTAAGATTAACTCTCGAATCCCTTCGACATTGGGCACACAAACTCGACCCTGCAATTTCAATATCCCATCATCATCTAGATTTACCTGTGTGGCACCTCCCCGCTGTACCGTATCTCTCAACTCACGCAAATGAGGATCATCAAATTGCCTCTCACGGATACGCTCTAATAAAGAAGAACGAGCGACCGTGCAGGCTAACACCCTGCTAGGCTCAGAAATGTCTAATCTCACGAACTGGTTGACTAAGGCCTAGACATCTAGAGCAAATGGTCTCTGACTAACCGGGATAAAGGCAAGACTACCCATGCCGGCGGACTTTCTACTCAATGCATCGGCCACCACATTGGCCTTACCTGGGTGATATAGGATAGTAACATCATAGTCCTTCAGCAACTCTAGCCACCTTCTCTGCCTCATATTCAACTCTTTCTGCTTAAACAAATACTGAAGACTCTTATGATCGGTGCATACTTCACATGCTACACCATACAAATAATGCCTCCAGATCTTCAATGCGTGAATAATCGCCGCCAATTCTAGATCGTGCACTAGATAGTTCTTCTCATGAATCTTCAACTGCCTCGAAGCATAGGCAATAACCTTGCCATCCTGCATTAACACTGCACCAAGCCCAATACGGGAAGCATCACAATAAACAATATAAGGTCCCGTACCTGTGGGTAAAACCAATACCGGTGCTGTGGTCAAGGTTGTCTTGAGCTTTTGAAAGCTCGCCTCACATTCATCGGACCATTCAAATTGAACACCCTTCTGGGTCAATCTGGTCAGTGGGGTTGCAATAGAAGAAAATCCTTCTACGAATCGGCGGTAATAACCCGCTAACCCCAAGAAACTCCGAATATCTGTGGCTGATGTCGGTCTAGGCCAGCTCTTGACTGCCTCAATTTTCTTCGGATCAACGTGAATACTTGCTGCCGTCACAATATGACCCAGGAATGCAACTGAACTTAGCCAAAATTCACACTTTGAAAATTTTGCATATAGCTGGCTATCTCTCAGAGTCTGTAAGGCCACTCCGAGATGTTGCGCATGCTCCTCCTGACTGCGGGAATATATTAATATGTCATCAATGAAGACTATTACAAACAAGTCTAAATAAGGTCGGAACACCCGATTCATTAATTCCATAAAAGCTGCTGGAGCATTTGTCAACCCAAAAGACATGACCGGAAATTCATAATGTCCATACCGAGTGCGGAACGCTGTCTTAGGGACATCAGATGCCCTAATCTTCAGCTGATGATAGCCAGATCTCAAATCTATCTTTGAAAATACCTTGGCACCCCGAAGCTGGTCAAATAAATCATCAATTCGCGGAAGTGGATATTTATTTTTGATAGTCACCTTGTTTAACTGTCGATAGTCAATGCACATTCTCATCGAACCATCTTTCTTCTTTACAAATAATACTGGTGCACCCCACGGCGAAACACTGGGTCTAATGAAACCCTTTTCAAGTAAATCCTGCAACTGCTCCTTCAATTCTTTTAACTCTGGCCGAGCCATACGATATGGGGGAATGGAAATGGGCCGAGTGCCTGGAGCCAAGTCAATGCAAAAATCAATGTCCCTATCAGGCGGCATACCTGGCAAGTCTGAAGGAAATACTTCAGGAAATTCGCGAACCACAGGCACAGAGTCAATAGAAGGAACCTAAGCACTAGAATCACGGACATAGGCCAAATAAGCCAAGCATCCCTTTCCAACCATACGCCGAGCTTTAACATAAGAAATAACATTACGGCTAGTATGACCTGAAATTCCTTTCCACTCTATACGAGGCGAATTCGGCAGGGCTAAAGTCACAGTCTTGGCATGGCAATCTAAAATAGCATGATACGGAGATAGCCAATCCATGCCTAGTATAATATCGAAGTCCACCATATTTAGGAGTAATAAATCAACACGGGTCTCGAGACCCTCAATTACTATAATACATGACCGATGAACTCGATCAACCACAATAGAATCGCCTACTGGTGTAGATACATGAACAGGAACACTCAGTGGATCACTGGGCCGAATCAAGTACGGTGCAAAATAGGAAGACACATACGAATATGTAGACCCAGGGGTCAAATAATGCTGATGCCTTTCTATCACAAACCAAAATAATACTTGTAATGACGGCATCGGAAGACTCACCCTCTGGTCTGGCGGGAAGTGCATAACATCGGGACTGTGCCCCACCACCCTGAGCAGTATCTCTAGGACGATCAGCTGCTGGCTGGTCTCTACCTCTATCGGTCCGAGCTCCACCTCTATGACCTCTACCTCCACCTCTATGTCCTCTACCTCCGCCTCTAGCCGGCTGGGCAGGCTGTGAGGGAACTGGGGCCTGAATCATGGCACGAGAACCCTGCTGGTGAGATCTGTCAGAAGCTCGAGGGCAATACCTTGCAATGTGCCTAAAATCACCGCACGTAAAACAAGCCCTCGACTGCTGAAAATGGCGAAGTGGTGGTGCACTGATAGGCTGCTGATCAGAGTAGCGTGGCTGAGAATTACGATCACCAGAAGCATCGTGAGAAACCTGAAGAGCTGACTGATAAGGCCTACGAGGATGGCCTCTATCATGAAGATCTCTATCTCCAGACGAGGTACCACTGAATCTACCCGAATTACGAGATCTCTTATCTGATCCATGTCTCGCTCCCTGTGACAGAGCCATCTCTATCCGGCGGGCTGCATTAGCCGCCTCCTGAAAAGTGATTTCAGTTCCTGCACCCATAGCCATCTGTAGCCGAATTGGCCGATTCAAGCCATCAATAAACCTCCTCACTCTCTCCCGCTCTGTGGGAAGTATGATAACAGCATGACGAGCCAGGTCCACGAACCTAGTCTTGTACTGTGTGACAGACATAGAACCCTGATGAAGACGCTCAAATTGTCTGCGCATAACCTCCCGCTGAGTTGCTGGAAGGAACTTCTCCAAGAATAATTCTGCAAACCGCTCCCAAGTCAAAGATGACGATCCCGCCGGCCTGGTTAGACAATAATCTCTCCACCAAGTCTTGGCGGAACCAGATAACCGAAAAGTAGCAAAATCCACACCATTAGTCTCCACAATACCCATAGTACGGAGAACTTCGTGGCAGCTGTATAGGAAATCCTGTGGATCCTCTGAAGGAGTGCCACTGAATGTGGTAGTGAACAGTTTGGTAAACCTGTCCAATCTCCACAACGCATCAGCAGACATGGCTGCACCATCATTAGACGGAGTCGCAATAATAGGCCGAACTGCCTCAACTGGCTGAATCACAGGATCCTGAGCCTGGGGAATTACTGGCTCCGGAGTGCGCGTAGCAGGAGTCTGATTACCTCCTCCAGCCTGAGAAGTGGCTGGTGCTACTGGTAATAAACCTGCTCTGGTGATATGATCCATAAAACCTGCTATACGGACCAAAGCATCCCGTAGATCCGGTGAAAACACAGCTCCTCCTGGGACCTGAGCTGGGCCTACTGGAGCTGCTGGGGTTGGAACTTCCTCCTCGATATGAACATGAGGTTCTGCCACTCGTGCTGCTGCTCGGGGCTGAGCCCTGCCCCTACCTTGTCCTCTAGGACGGCCTCGACCTCGGCCTCTACCCCTAGCAGGAGCTGCCGCTGCCGGGACCTCGGGCTGCTGGTCAGTAGATGAGGATGCACGTGTCCTTACCATCTGTGGAAGAACAGAGTAGAAGTTCAATTAACATTCAAAAGATCAAGTCGCACGACTGGAAAGAATAAAGAGAATATTTTCCTAACTCTGTAGCCTCTGGAGGATAAATACGGACGTCTCCGTACCGATCCTTCAGACTCTACTAAGGTTGTTCGTGAGTTGTGAGACCTGTGCAACCTAGTGCTCTGATACCAACTTGTCACGACCTGGATTTCCCACCATCGGGGTCATGATGGCGCCTACTAAATGGAAGCTAGGCAAGCCAAATATTAATTACATCTCCATTAATTACCAATTTATTATTAACAACATAAAAATTACAGCAGAATAATCAAAATTAGCGGAAGACTAAGTCAAATATGATAAAGAAAATCCAAATCTGATACACTACCCAAGATTGGTGTCACAGTACTCACGAACTTCTAAGAATAATACACATAATTGTTTGAAAGAAATATAAACTATTTATCTTGAATACATGAGATAACAGATTGAAAAGTAAATATAGAGGAGACAACGGGTCTCGCGGACGCCTGCAAGGCTACCTCGAAATCTCGGTGGTCGAAATATCAACAATCGTGCTACTGCCGCTGCTGCTGTCTATAACCTGTATCTACGCAAAAAGAGCACAGAGTGTAGTATCGGCACAACCGACCCCATGCGCTGGTAAGTGCCTGGCCTATCCCAGCGAACTAGTGACAAGGCTAAGGCCAGTCACCCACCTAAACCTGTACAATTGCAATATAGGCATATATATATATAATACATTTATAAGGAAATACTCTGCTCTGAAATAATATTAGATAACTCACGATATCCAGAATAATCTAATCAACATAATAAATCTTACTTTCATGTCTCAATTCCTCTCTCATTTCATATCTCGTGGTAGGCGTACCACCCGCTCCCAACTATCATAGTAATTATATCTTGTGGTAGGCGTACCACCCGCTCCCAAATATATCAATAATTATATCTCGTGGTAGGCGTACCACCCGCTCCCAAATATATCAATAATTATATCTTGTGGTAGGCGTACCACCCGCTCCCAAATATATCAATAATTATATCTTGTGGTAGGCGTACCACCCGCTCCCAAATATATCAATAATTATATCTTGTGGTAGGCGTACCACCCGCTCCCAAATATATCAATAGGCTACCGGCAACTATGGCCAATGCCAAGATTTAAATCACTTCATGGTCGGCGTACCACACGATCCCATTTCTTATTATATAAGTGGTCGGCGTACCACACGATCCCATTTCATAAATATATATATATTACCGGCATTTAGCCAATAATCTCTATATCAACAATATTTATAATTACCGGTTTTAAACCAATAATTTATAATAATTTCAACAATTTACCTTCATTACCGGTATAACACCAATAATTCTTATTCAACAATTTATTCATAACTAAATTCATATTCCTACAACTAGGATAGAACAAACACTTACCTCGAAAGTTCACGAACGATTCAATCCGTAGCAATGCCTTTTCCTTTCGAATTTGACTCCAATCCAACCGTATCTATACACAATTGATTTCATATCATCAATTCTACTTAACAAACTAGTTCATATTGCTAAATATGATTTTTACAACATTCTGCGCCCGGAATAGTAAAAATCGACCCCGGGCCCACATAATCGAAACTCAAGTTTCGAACCAAAAATAAGTTCACCCAATCCTCCATGAGTTCAAATATACAATTTGTTCTTAAGTTCGACTCCAAAACGAAGTCTAGATCGTAAATTCATTGAAAACCCTTACTATACTAAATTCTCAATTTTTCTACCCATTTACACCTATTTAGGCTTAGGAATTCAAATAATATTGATGGAAAATGAAGAAAACGAGTTAAGAATCACTTACCCAAGAAGTATGAAGAAGGATTGCTCAAGAATCGCCCAAGAAGCTGTGGAGAAGAGAGAGGTTTGTAAAAATGGGATAAAATCCCGTAAGTGTTCTGTTTTTGAGCTGAAGAATTCACTGGGCGAAATTACCCTACGCGATCGCGTGAATTGGGCTGCGATCGCGTAGAGGAAAGATTGGCCTCTTATGCGATCGCGTGAAAATGGTTGCGATCGCGTTGAGAAAGGACTGGAAGCTACGCGATCGCGTGAGGATTGCTGCGATCGCGTAGAGGAAACTCACCGGGCAGCCTATTTGCCCTATGCGATCGCATGAAAATGACTGCGATCGCGTGGGAGAGGAACTGGAAGCTACGCGATCGCGTGAGGGATGTTGCGATCGCGTAGAAGAACTGGCCAATGCTGTGCGATCGCGTGGATGAGGCCGCGATCGCATAGAACAAAATCCCTCTGCAGAAACAGCAGAATTTCTGCCGTGTTTTCAAATCCAAAAACACCCCGAACCACCTCCGAAACACTCCCGAGCCCTCGGGGCTTTAAACCAAATATGCACACTAACTTAAAAATATCATACGAACTTGCTCGAGCGATCAAATCGCTAAAATAACATCAAAATCCATGAATTGAGCCTTAAAACTCAAGAATCCTTTCAAATTTTCATAATTTCCAAACTTTCCAATTTAAGGCCGAAACACGTCAAACGACGTCCGTTTTCAACCAAACTTTACGGGAAGCGCTTAACCAATATATATGACCTGTACCGGGCGTCAGAACCAAAATACGAGCCCGATACCAGTACTTTTTAATAAAAAATCAGTTTCATTTTCCTTAAACATTTTCAGAAAACAATTTAACAGAAAAATTCTTTTATCGGGGTTCTAGACCTCGGATTTCAATTCCGGACATATGCCCAAGTTCCATATTTTTCTACGGATTTTCTGAAATAGTCAAATCACGGATCCGAGTCCGTTTACCAAAAATGTTGACCAAAGTCAACCATATCAATATTAATATCAAAATTCTTCAACTTTTTCACATATTTCACATATTTCAACATAAATCTTTTCCAGCTTTGTGCCTGGACTGTGCACGCAAATCGAGGCAACTATAAATGAGGTTTTCAAGACCTCAAAAGCTCGGAATGATTAATAAAACAAGTGATGACCCTTTGGGTCGTCACAATCTCCACCTCTAAAACAACCGTTCGTCCTCGAACGGACAAAAGAAAGAAGTACCTGAGTCAGGAAACAAATGTGGGTAGCGGCTCCGCATATCGGACTCGGATTCCCAGGTCGATGCCTCAGGAGGCTGACCTCTCCACTGAACACGCACAGAAGGATAACTCTTCGACCTCAACTGTCGAACCTGTCGGTCTAGAATGGCTACCGGCTCCTCCTCGTAAGATAGATCATTGTCCAATTGGACAATACTGAAGTCTAACACATGTGTGGGATCGCCGTGGTATCTCCGAAGCATAGATACATGGAAAACTGGATGCACGGCTGATAAGCTAGGCGGCAAAGCTAATCTGTAAGCCACCCCTCCCACTCTGTCTAGAATCTCAAATGGGCCAATATACCTAGGGCCGAGCTTGCCCTTCTTCCCAAACCTCATCACACCCTTCATAGGCGACACTCGGAGCAATACTCGTTCACCAACCATGAAATCTACATCTCGAACCTTACGATCCGCATAAGTCTTCGGCCTGGACTGAGCTGAACGCAATCTCTCCTGAATAGTCTTGACCTTATCCAAGGCCTCCTGAACTAAGTCTGTACCCAGCATCTCGAGCTTGCTTGAAAACCCGCTCCCTGAGGATAACATTTGCTTCCCTTAGACTAGTGATGGTCTTAGTGTAATCTTCTTCTATCCGTTGCAGGTGAAGTGCATGTTGATGTGCCTCCTTTTTCCAGCTAGCGCGGACCCTCATTGTTTGGGCCTTTGATTCTTCCAATTCTCTTTGGATATCGGCAACTTGGCTTCTCAAACCTTTTATCAACTTTTCGTCTGCTCGACTCCTCGACTGCCTGTCAGCATCCCTTTTCATTTGCTGGACTTGAGCCCTCAAAAAGTCATTTTCTTGCGCCAATTTCTTTTTATCTCCTTCGTCGGTGGCGGCTTGCATATCCCTTTCAAATTGAAGATCTTGGACCCGTTGCTCTATCTTGCCAATCCTTGTTCTGTAAACCTCTTCCTTAGCCAACCAGTCCCATTGGTCTTGGGACGCTTCAGCAAATTCCCTGAGGTGAGGTCTTTTGGCTGGTCTTTCACCCGATGTTTCTCCTTTGTACCAAGTAAGATATCTAGGTGCAACCTCTCCTCTAGCTCGATCATGCACACAAGTGTTTGCCTCTAGATATTGGCATTTGCTCCAGATCTGGCGGACCCTTGCTTCTGGGAATTGACCATCGGGACCAATTTCAATAACTTGGGTACTCAGGTCTTCTTCTTTGGGTACTATCTGGCACCTCCCGAGCTGTCTCAACACCCGATGGGGCGCATAAGGTTGAATGCTTTTAAGTCCCATCAAGAGAAAGGGGGACCTAGCCGCTGGCATGTACACGATTCTGTCTATCTGCAACCAATCCAGCGTCCATTGTATTTGACTCGCGTTGAGAGCCTGAAAGTATGCCCTCCATGCCAATGTTCCTTCAGGCAGGACGGCCCTATCGATCCTTGTGTAGAATTCGCTTATGCAAGTTTTCTCGACCAACCCATATCTCAAAAATTGGGTGCGGCGACACAGGTGCTCGATCATCCACATCTGTAGCAGTAAATTACAGCCTTCGAAAAAATCTCCCCCGGCTTTGCAGATTGTGAGGGCTCGATATATGTCTGATAGTATCATAGGAGCAAGAGTACTTTCACTTTGGTCAAGCAAAGTACTGACAACTCCGGCTACCTTTATATCAATGTTCCCGTCTTTCCTCGGGAATACCACGAGTCCTAAAAAGGCTATCATGAAAGCAACTCGTCTGTGCTCCTCCCATTTCTGGCGATTACCCTTGCTGCATAATTTGTTTTCTGGTTTGTCGAAACCTCCCGCATGACCGTACCTTTGATAGATGAAGTTTAAAGTACAAAACCCTTGTGCTAGATCTGGGTTGCGTACCGTTCTGGCTGTCTTCAGTGAGTCTAGAAACCGGTGTATGGCGACAACCCTGGGAGCGATTAGATATTGGTGGCCCAATGGTATATCAGTGTTTCCAATGTATCCGGTCATCTCCTCCATAGTTGGGGTGAGCTCGAAGTCCGAGAAGTGAAAGACATTGTGCGCGGAGTCCCAATATGTGACTAAGGCTCTTATGATGTCCCCACGGGGTTTTATTTCAAGCAGACTTGTGAGACCTTTCAAATACTTTTTAACCTCATCCTGCCCCTCTTGGCCTAGATCATCCCACCATAGCCGTATTTGTACCGGGATTTTAGTCATGAGTGAAAAGGGTTCATTTTGAATCGTGCTCATCCTGCACATTTATTTAAAGAAAACGATCATTTTGGCTGGCAATGATTTTTCAAAATTTTACAGATTTTGGTATATGTTTTTTTTTTTTTTTTTTTTTTTTTTTAAAAAAGATGGCAAGTTGGACCCGACGGGGGTTGCCTACGTATCTCACATCCGGTGAGTATCAAACCCGCGTAGTTCGGTCCGTCAAGACAAACTATTTCTTTTATTGACCGACAAAGAAAACACATTTTGTTAAGAAACACATTTTCTTTTATTGACCGACAAAGAAACACATTTTGTTAAGAAACAGATTTTCTTTTATTGACCGTCAAAGAAAACACATTTTGTTAAGAAACCCATTGTCGGCAAAGTCGACCTTCCATTGTCTCTTATTAACAAATTATTGATTTTGTTGGTAAGACACATTTTTGTATTTTCTGAAAATATCTATTTACCCACACTGTTTCCTTTTGTTTTTCGTTTTTCCTCAGTATTTTAAAAGCCGGTCAGCATGCAAGTTCGAATAAATGCTTGAAACAAACATGGCATAGCAGGATGGTCTTTCATTTCAGGTTGCCTGTCCTAGACGGACCCAACCCCTGTGTTGAGTCCCCTAAGTCAAATGCAACGTGATGCAAATAAGCGTTTCCTACTAGGGATCCGGTATGCGGTTATGTTATTCTAAGTTAAAAACCTCGGTGCATGATCTAGACCGTGTACCCAAGCGGACAACTCGGGCTGAGGAAGGAGCTCCTTTCCGGGAACCAAAAGGCCAACCGGCTTAGAAACTTTCCGAGCCTCTTCATTATTTCGGGTATGACACTAACAGAATAGGGAGTCTCAACCAGTGAGCACATCCCCGGGGTGAGAAGTGAAGGGTTTGCGGCACAGTTTTATATACAGTTCACGTAATATCAAAGCGGTAAACATATAACAGTTTGTATATACAGTGCAACTAGTATCAAAGCGGTAGACATGTAGCACGTTAATTAAACATGTAGTAAAATCAGATATAGACAAAACAACAATTTAACCGAGCTCGAATTCTTAGACCCTGAACCGAAGTTCTGGGTAAATATCCCCAGCAGAGTCGCCAGAGCCGTCACACCTCCTTTTACGCACCCGCGGGAGCGCGAGGGAGTTTTTCCAATTAAAGGACAATCGAAACGGGATTTATTTAATTAATTCAGAGTCGCCACTTGGGAAAATAATGGTGTCCCAAGTCACCGGTTTAATCCCGAACCGAGGAAATTTATGACTCTGTATTACAGTCTGCGTACCAGAAATCCGGATAAGGAATTCTATTAACCCGGGAGAAGGTGTTAGGCACTCCCGAGTTCCGTGGTTTTAGCACGGTCGCTCAATTGCGATTTTTGTTTCTATCTGATTCTTTTATATATTTTAACTATGTGCTTGCAATGTTCCGCTTTTAATTTTAAGAAGAATTGCGACGTCACGAAAACACATTTCGAGTCACACCGCAACCAGCACGCCTGTGACTTTAATGTGTTTCAGTTTCGCCGAGAGTAAGATTTGGGTCACATAAATGCGCACCCGTATTTAGGGAAGTGATTTATTTACAAGTCATGCCTAAAGAGTCTATCGTCTTATTAGTTTTTGGAAAAAAGGCCGTGAAATTCGCTAAACGGTCTTCCCGAGTCTATGTTTTTATTACAATTGATTGAGGGCCCCGCAAATGTGTATTTAGTGCGGCGAGGCTCATCTCATTTTATTAAAGGTCAACCTAAAGATGACTACAATTCTTCTATTTTTGTCTCTAATAACCAAAAAACAATCCTAATTATTTAATGTCGATCAAGGCCGAACCCTATAATTTGCTTTCAAATTAATTCAATCCAATTATTTATGAAGTGAAGAATGAAGCATGCCTATTAGTTCATTCAAAAAAAACATAGAGAATTAGACAGCTTGGGCCTATTGCTATGGAAACTAGGCCCAAGAGGCATTGTTCAAGTCAATTGCACAGTTGGACAAGAGCTACCTAGGCTTGGAAACGAACCATCCGTATATAGAGTTAATAAACTGAGCCTAGTTACTCGTTTATCAATCTAGATATTATAACTCTTAAGGAGAATGAATGGTTAAGTCCATGTGATTAAACTAAACGAGCAAATGAAAGGTTAACAGTTGTTCTAATGCACTGTTCATATATTGACCCGCCTAACACCTCAATAGCTAAGTGAAACTTATCAAGTATAATAGACAAATCCAATAGACATCTACATTCTGATGTTTACTAACATTCTTGTGCTAACTTAGAAGTATTACTTCGAACTAATATATCAACTAATGTTTAGTAATAGCTTTAGGTGAGGATGCATCACCTTATATTCATATTAACAAAACCTATAACAAAATGCTTCACTCAGTTAATGTGGCCCGTGTAAAACTATTTTAACTACTTAAATCATATTACAGTCTATAAAAAAAAAGTAATTAACTTCAATTACCCTATAAATGAATAAAAATAACTTTCAAACCTATTAGAATTTCTGGACACAAGCTTTATAACTAACAGCCTATACCAAACTATAACTAAACACAATCCAATTTCGATTCAGATTTATAGAGTTGGATTACATATCATACTAAATCTAATGAATACAATTATCAATCAATTCAAGTTACATGGCAACAACAGAAACTCGTATATAACTCTCCAAACTGCAGTTCATCATTTGATTTTAGAGCAGTGTTTACACTGTCTCTCTAGTTCAACATGGACAGGAGAAGTACCTGGATGATGACAAAGAAGAAGGAAAGGAGTAATCAGCAGTAGTAATGCAGTAGCAATACAACAACAGCAACACTCAGCAGCAGTGACACAGTAGAAACCACAGCAGCAGTAGTATACACCCAGCAATAGCACAGAACAGCAATACCAACAGTAGTAAAAGGACCCAACCAAACCACAGCAACAACAGCAATACTGGCAGCAAACACAGGAGCAACAGCAACAAACCAACAATGCAACAGTGACACAATGTGTATGTGTGTGTGTATTTTGTTTATTCGTCTGTCTATCTTCCCTACTCTCACTGTATTTTTAGTTCAAAATTCTTTCTCCAGATATCTCTGTGTGTGTAGGAATATTTCTGTCTATGTTTTCCAATATCCTACTCTCCGTTATCTGTTTCAGCTTAATGCTATATTTATAGCTAAAAACAGACCTTTTATCATTCTTGAAACACTTAAACTAATCCCCCCACCATCTTTGCCCATGATATTCTCTTATACCTCCACTACTACATATCTTGTCCCTTCTTGTTTTAATCAAAAGTCATGGGTGTATTATAGTATTAATATTAACACCCATGCCTATTGTTTGGTTCCCCACTGATATCAAATTAGTGATATTTAATTAACCACTTGATAGACCCTTTAAGTTTAACTAATTAAAACCCTGCCATTCTAGATCTGCTCAAGCCTAAGCTGATTAAACTATCTGCTAATTGATCATCATACGGTTGTAACCAACTCTTGGTCAAAATTCAAATAGTGATTCAAACAGTATTGAAGCATTATGACTCAAGAAATGAGATTCATGTGAAAAATATACAGAACAAAGGGTGACATATAAGCAATTTGGTTCAAAGAGAAAATTGGATTCACCAACAGGTTCGCTTCAATCACAAAAGTAAGAATAGGAAGAAACAACGCTACTAGCACGAACCAAACTATTATCGAGTCATTCTAGCATCCAAGCATGGAAACTAATGGACGACACTCATTTAATTGATTACACAGGCTATAACATTCAGCAATTAACAACAAACAATAAGAATAAATGGTTCATCCGAGTGATTCGAGTTGTATTTGACAAAAACTGGAAACTTATAAACTAACAAATTACACGGCTTATAACACACACTCGACCACGAATAGAAACAAACTCGGCCAAATAAAAAGCCAGATGGAGAAAGTGAACAACAACGAGCAAAAGTTGAAAACAAAATTAATACAGTAACCCAACCAAATAACAAGAAACCAAAGGAACAAATAAAGAGAGAAAAAATACCTCCAAGACGAAATTAAGAACTAGCCGAGCGAGGTTCGAACTAAGACTCAAGACCCATTTCTTTTGGGGGATAAAACGGACTTTAATCGAGTGTTCCCGATTGAGAACACCCGACTAAAGTCGATTGAGGCCCCAATTCCTTCGCATTTCGGACAGAACCCAGGCTTTTGTTTTCTAGGGTTCTTGTGCTCAATTTAGGGTTCGAATGGTTCTAGTAAGATTCGAACGGAACCAAAGGTGTTTTGGGCACGAGAGATGTCAGGGGGTGCCGTGGTATGAGTTTGGGGTAGATTGGGGTATGTCCAAGTTCTGCTCAATTCTTCGAATGGAGATTCGATACGATGGGGGATGATTCGAAGCAAACGGGTCCGAGATTTGGATTGGGGGTGGTCAGATGGTCAAGGTGTGTTAGTTTGGTGACCGGCGGCGTCGTTGCCGCCGGGTTTTCAGGCGAGGGGAGAGGGGGCGGCGGCTAGGGTTTGTTGTTTGTGAAAGAGACGAAGTTGAGAGAGAGAGAGACGAGGTTGAGACGGGTTTGGCTTGGGGGGCTGGGTAGGAGATTTGATTTATATACGAAATAGGAAACTCAATCCTGATCGTTGGATCATTTGCGATCAACGACCAGTATCTTCTCACTTAAGTGAAACGATGTCGTGTAGTGTTATACGGGGCTGGGTCGGTCTCTAACTGGGAACGGGTCGGGCTGGGTGATACGATCTTGGTCGTTGATCAGTCTGAGATCAACGGCCCAGATCAGGTATGACTAAAACGACGTCGTTTGGATGTCTCCTGAGGGGCCTGACTTGGATCGGGTATGGGCAAGTGTTTTGGGCCTGGTTTTTGGGTTTAATTGAGCGGCCCAGCTCCGATTTTTGTTTCAATTTCTTTCTATTTTGCTTCTTTTCTTTTGCTTTTCTTAAAATAAAACTAAAATTCTAAAATTCTAAATGAACTTATAGAACCAAATTAACTTATAAACGTACTAGTTAACTTCTAATAATAATTTCACTAACCATTAAAATAAAATTTGCCCAATTAAATAAAAATACGAAAATACATATTTTTGTGATTTTTCTATTTTTGTAAAAATAAACTTAACTATTTCTAAGTACGGGACTAATCCTAAAAATATTAACGCAACATATGTGGTATATATATTTTATTTATTTAATTTGAACAAATAGACATGGGCACGCAAACGTAAACAATAAGAAAAAGAACACGTAATCCACAAATATCGCAAACAAACACAAAGACTCTTTTATTTTGACATTTTGGGAGTAATTCTCGTATAGGGCAAAAATCACGTGCTCACAGCTGCCCCTCTTTGCGCGTAAACATGAAGGGTTTTCGTGCAAAGATAAGTGAGCGGATACGAGCGATTTTTTGCCCGTTTGAGCACTCCGTAAGAAGCATTGTTGGAAAAGTTTGACCGAACCTCTGCTTCAGAAAGTCTCCTACATATCCCTGGCTAAAAGGGAATCAGGTCAATGTAGTTCGGGAAGTTTTGGTAGCTGGGGCTACCGTGACTGCTGTGATCTTGCTGTTACTGTTGTTGTTGCCGCTATTACTGCTTACCGATCTCCTCATTACATCGCGCTAAAGATAAAACAAGGAATTAGGCTAGCCTACGGATCACACGATCCTATCTATCTTCAACTTGCTTTTGCCACCTTGCTTCTCGTCGGCTTGATCGTTCCTTCTGATGTTTCTTCTCTTCTTCTGCCAATTGTTATTTCGGCCTATCTTGATTGCCGAACTCCGATCGTTGGGTCCTTCTTTGTGGTCTTCGAACCATTCTTCTTCGAAATCTGAATCTATCTTTTCTGATCCTTGTCGTCTTCCTTTCGATTATGAACTTGGATTCACGCTGGGGATTTCGTTATGCTCTACCACTTTCCCCAACCAACTTCAACAATAAATCGCCACTCCATTCTTCAGGCGGGCTCCCTGACTTCAGCTACTACTTCAAAATAAAATCGCCACTCCATTCTCCAGGCGGGCTCCCTGACTTCAATTACAACTTCAAAATTAAATCGCCACTCCATTCTCCAGGCGGGCTCCCTGACTTCAATTACAACTTCAAAATAAAATCGCCACTCCATTCTCCAGGCGGGCTCCCCGACTTCAACTACTACTTCAAAATAAAATCGCCACTCCATTCTCCAGGCGGGCTCCCTGACTTCAACTACTACTTCAAAATAAAATCGCCACTCCATTCTCCGGGCGGGCTCCCTGACTTCAACTACTACTTCAAAATAAAATCGCCACTCCATTCTCCAGGCGGGCTCCCCGACTTCAACTACTACTTCAAAATAAAATTGCCACTCCATTCTCCAGGCGGGCTCCCTGACTTCAACTATTACTTCAAAATAAAATCGCCACTACATTCTCCAGGCGGGCTCCCTGACTTCAATTACAACTCCAAGAATTAAATCGCCACTCCATTCTCCAGGCGGGCTCCCTGACTTCAACTACAACTTCAAAATAAAATCGCCGCTCCATTCTCCAGGCGGGCTCCCTGACTTCAATTACAACTTCAAAATAAAATCGCCACTCCATTCTCCAGGCGGGCTCCCTGACTTCAATTACAACTTCAAAATTAAATCGCCACTCCATTCTCCAGGCGGGCTCCCTGACTTCAATTACAACTTCAAAATAAAATCGCCACTCCATTCTCCAGGCGGGCTCCCTGACTTCAACTACTACTTCAAAATAAAATCGCCACTCCATTCTCCAGGCGGGCTCCCCGACTTCAACTATTACTTCAAAATAAAATCGCCACTCCATTCTCCAGGCGGGCTCCCTGACTTCAACTACTACTTCAAAATAAAATCGCCACTCCATTCTCCAGGCGGGCTCCCTAACTTCAACTACTTACTTCAAAATAAAATCGCCACTCCATTCTTCGGGCGGGCTCCCCGACTTCAACTACTACTTCAAAATAAAATCGCCACTCCATTCTCCAGGCGGGCTCCCTGACTTCAACTATTACTTCAAAATAAAATCGCCACTCCATTCTCCAGGTGGGCTCCCTGACTTCAATTACAACTCCAAAATTAAATCGCCACTCCATTCTCCAGGCGGGCTCCCCTGACTTCAATTACAACTTCAAACTAAAATCGCCACTCCATTCTCCAGGCGGGCTCCCTGACTTCAATTACAACTTCAAACTAAAATCGCCACTCCATTCTCCAGGCGGGCTCCCTGACTTCAATTACAACTTCAAAATAAAATCGCCACTCCATTCTCCAGGCGGGCTCCCCGACTTCAATTACAACTTCAAAATAAAATCGCCACTCCATTCTTCAGGCGGGCTCCCTGACTTCAACTACTTCTTCAGAATTAAATCGCCACTCCATTCTCCAAGCGGGCTCCCTGACTTCAACTACTACTTCAAAAATAAAATTGCCACTCCATTCTCCAGGCGGGCTCCCTGACTTCAATTACAACTCACTGATTTCATCCTATCTTGATTACCTTCCTTTGCCTCTTGTACCATTTTCTTCTTCCCGCATTGCCTCTCGGACCACCTTCTCTTCTGAATTATCCCGTCTTGGAATTTCCTTCCCCTGGGTCGTATTACTTTTCTTCTGGCTGCTGGGGATATTTTTGGAACTGTTTACTTGCCTGCTGGGGATGATGCTGCCGAGGAAGTATTCTTTGTTTCCTTCACCCCTCATTCTCTTCTTTCTTCCCATACCTCCTCTGGGACTCACGCTTTTGCCTCTTCGAGTAAATTACGGAATGTAATACTGCTGGGGGAATCTCGAAGCCATTGTTTCATTTTTCCATCAACAGCTGGGGATGATACTAGGCTCAAAGATCATCCCATCGTGTTGTCTGGCCTTTCTCAAAACTATTCTGCTCGGAGCAAGATCATCCCATATTGTGTTGCTTTCTACCCTTATCCCCTGGGTCTTTGCTTTCAAGAAAATTTTCGCAACAGGAGAAAATGTTCTGCCCCAGTTTGATAAACTTCTGGACGGTATGCTTTTCTGCCAACAAACCCTCTTTCCCTGCTTTTAAATCAAAGAAAAATTGTTAGTTTCAAAACGCGGTGAGTGGTCGTGCCACTCTTGTTGGGGCCATTTTCTTTTCTCTTTCGGCTGCTTGGCCTCTCTCGAACTTTGAGGGCGACGTTGACGCTTGCTGGGAACGATGCTCTTTCCACGAACGACCTCTCATCTTTCCTTTTATTCCAATCTTTGGTTTGATCCGACTCTTTTTAGCCGGTGATCTGTTGCGTGAAATCATCTTTCGGACGTGCCACATGTGTCCATCATACTCCATAATTCCTACGAACCTTCCAATCAGCCTGTCATCCCAATCTTACTATCGTAACGCCTTCTGCCTTATTGCCTCGTTCCACGCCTATTCACTTTCAATATACTGCTTTGGGAGACTTGGTAGTAAGCTTTGAAAAATCAATTTTCGAAAATGAAAGAAAAGAAAAGAATACCGACCGCAAATGACAAAAGAAGAGAAAAACTTTTCTGAACTCAAAAATAGGAAAACTTATCTGAATGTATGACCGATCCAATGGTTATGCCGCGCCTTTGAGATTAAACTACCCAGTCTATTCATGTCAATCACTTTCTGATGCCGCGTTCCGCTAGAGGTAAACGGATGTCCAAACCTTGTCTCATGCAGACATCTTGTAACCATCTCGCCCTGTCATCTCACAGTGCCCTTCAGAGGGTTTTCACTAATGAGATTCTCTCATTTCTCTCTACCTCCCGTCGCCTTAAGGTACCAGTGAAGGTTTTCACCGTAAGACTCTCTCATTTTATTTCTCTCAACTTTCTTCACCTTAAGGTGCCCGCGAGGGTTTTCACCGTCAAGACTCTCTCATTTATGCTTTCTTTCTCTGTGGTGGGGTATCACCCATGAGATTCCCTCTAGAGCGTTATCCTCTTTCGGTCAGGACGTCACTTTTGGCTTTTATTCGCATGACTTGGCATTTCTCAAATACTGATCGAGAGGTCTTTCTGGTCCTTCATGTGGTTTCTGCGCGTGAGGCTGAAGAAAGGGGTTTAGCCTCAACGGTGAGCTTATTACAACTTTCGGAATCCACACTATCTTTCCAACGAAACAATGACTTCTGCCCCAGTTTTGTTGCTTGGGGTATTTTTGATTTTTATTTTATTATGACCGAGCCGTGTGGCGCCTACGTATCCTTCTTGAGGAATCAGGTCGAACGTAGTTCACTTTTTCTTGTATTTTTTTCTTTGTTTCTTTTTCTATTTCGTTACACATCTTCCTTGATGATTCCGAAAGAGGGTATATGAAAGAATAATTAAGGCTCAAATGGGGAAACAAAGGTTAAAGTGTTTGGGTAGTAGAAAAATTGCCTCTGTCATTTCATTCTCCGAAAAATGCCAAATACACACAAACGAAACCAAACGTTGACAAATGCATTAAAGAATTACACATAATATCTCTTGACGGCATGAAAATTGATAGCCATATCGGTGCATCTTCCCTCAACATCAGTCAGACATAGAGCGCCGTTGGATAATACTCTAGTCACCACAAATGGTCCCTGCCAATTTGGAGAAAACTTGCCTTTCGCTTTGGCCTGATGTGGTAGAACTCTCCTCAACACATGCTGTCCCACTTCAAATTTCCTGGGACGTATCTTCTTGTTATATGCTCTCGCCATTCTCTTTTGATACAATTGGCCGTGACATACTGCTGTCAATCTCTTTTCATCGATCAAGCTCAATTGCTCTAATCGGGTTTTGACCCACTCGTCGTCATCAATCTCAGCTTCAGCGACAATTCGGAGGGACGGGATTTCAACTTCTGCTGGTATTACTGCTTCGGTCCCGTATACCAACAAGTAAGGAGTTGCACCTACCGAAGTCCGGACGGTAGTGCGATAACCCAACAGCGCAAATGGTAACTTTTCATGCCACTGCCTAGACCCTTCTACCATCTTCCTCAATATCTTCTTTATGTTCTTGTTTGCGGCCTCGACCGCACCATTTGCTTTTGGGCGATACGGTGTGGAATTTCGATGTGTAATCTTGAACTGTTGACATACTTCTTTCATCAATCCACTGTTAAGATTTGCACCGTTATCTGTAATGATTATATTTGGAATTCCAAACCTACAAATGATGTGGGAGTGTACGAAGTCCACCACCGCCTTCTTGGTCACCGATTTGAATGTTTTGGCCTCCACCCACTTGGTAAAATAATCGATCGTTACCAGGATGAACCTATGGCCATTGGAAGCCGCAGGCTCAATAGGTCCAATAACATCCATACCCCATGCTACAAACGGCCATGGTGCTGACATTGTATGCAATTCAGTCGGCGGAGAATGAATCAAATCTCCGTGTATCTGACACTGATGGCATCTTCGCACGAAACCTATACAATCACGCTCCATAGTGAGCCAATAATATCCTGCTCGAAGAATCTTCTTTGCCAATATGTACCCGCTCATGTGTGGTCCACAAACTCCGGAGTGTATATCTGTCATCACTGTTGTGGCTTGACTTGCATCTATACATCTCAACAATCCCAAATCTGGGGGTTCTTTTGTACAACACCCCTCCACTAAGGAAAAATCCGTTTGCCAATCGCCGAATAGCCCTCTTTTGATCTCCGGTTGCCTGCTCTGGGTATATTCCTAACCTGAGGTACTCTTTGACATCATGAAACCATGGCTTACCATCCATCTCTTCTTCTATCACATTACAATAAGCATGCTGATTCCGGACCTGGATATGTAAGGGATCGACACGAACCTTGTCTGGGTGGTGTAGCATTGACGCTAACGTAGCCAACGCGTCGGCAACCTCATTGTGCATCCTTGGGATGTGCTTGAATTCTACTGATCGAAAGCATTTGGTCAGATCATGCAAACACTGACGATACGGGATAAGCTTTAAATCTTTGGTTTCCCATTCTCCCTGAATCTGATGTACCAGAAGGTCCGAGTCCCCCAAGACCAAGACGTCCTGTACATCCATGTCCACCGCTAATCGCAACCCCAAGATACATGCCTCGTACTCAGCCATATTATTGGTACAATAAAAACGCAGTTGAGCAGTAACAGGATAATGATGTCCTGTTTCAGATATGAGCACAGCCCCTACTCCGACTCCTTTTGCGTTCGCCGCTCCGTCGAAGAAGAGCTTCCATCCTGGATCCTTGGTTAGTTCTAACCCCTCAATTTGCAATACTTCTTCGTCCGGAAAATACGTCCTCAAAGGTTCGTATTCGTCATCAACAGGATTTTCAGCTAAGTGATCGGCCAGGGCTTGAGCTTTCATAGCCGTCCTTGTCACGTATATGATGTCGAACTCCGTAAGTAATATTTGCCATTTTGCTAACCTCCCCGTAGGCATAGGTTTCTGGAAAATATACTTCAACGGATCCAAACGCGAAATGAGGTAAGTGGTGTAAGAAGACAAATAGTGTTTCAGCTTTTGGGCTACCCAAGTCAGGGCGCAACATGTCTTTTCTAGATGAGTGTACTTGACCTCGTGGACCGTAAATTTCTTACTGAGGTAGTAAATGGCCCGTTCCTTTCTGCCAGTAAGATCATGCTGCCCCAGTACGCAGCCGAACGAATTCTCCAAAACCGTCAAATAAAGAATCAGGGGTCTACCCGGTTCAGGCGGAACTAGTACGGGTGGATTTGACAGATACCCTTTGATCCGGTCAAACGCTTCCTGACATTCTGTTGTCCATTCTATCGCAGCGTCTTTCTTCAATAGGCGGAATATGGGTTCACAGGTTGCCGTAAGCTGGGCAATAAACCTACTGATGTAATTCAACCTTCCCAACAGACTCATTACCTCTGTTTTGTTCTTTGGCGGGGGTAGCTCTTGAATGGACTTGATTTTGGATGGGTCCAACTCAATGCCCCGTCGGCTGACGATGAATCCTAGCAACTTTCCTGATGGAACTCCGAATGCGCATTTGGCCGGATTGAGCTTGATGTCGTATCTTCGAAGTCTTTGAAAGAACTTCCTGAGGTCAGCAACATGGTCTTCTTGACGTCTAGATTTTACGATCACATCATCCACGTACACTTCAATCTCCTTGTGTATCATGTCATGGAATACCGTAGTCATCGCCCTCATGTAGGTTGCCCCTGCATTCTTCAAACCAAACGGCATCACTCGGTAGCAATAAGTCCCCCACGGCGTGATAAAAGCCGTCTTTTCTGCGTCTTCTTCATCCATCAAAATCTGATGATATCCCGCATAACAGTCCACAAAGGATCCAATTTCGCGTCCGGCGCAATTATCAATCAGGATATGGATATTGGGAAGTGGGAAATTATCCTTAGGACTTGCCTTGTTGAGATTGCGATAGTCCACGCATACCCTGATTTTTCCGTCTTTCTTTGGCACCGGTACTACGTTAGCCAACCATTCAGGGTATCGAGTGACGCGAATGACTTTCGCCTGCAACTGCTTGGTTACTTCCTCTTTGATCTTTACACTCATCTCCGTCTTGAATTTCCGCAGTTTTTGCTTGACGGGAGGATATGCCGGATCAGTGGGTAATTTATGAACCACTAGATCAGTGCTGAGTCCTAGCATGTCGTCGTACGACCATGCGAAAATGTCTCTAAACTCCATGAGTGTTTTGATTAACTCTTCTCTCAGATTTGGTTTAATATGGACACTTATCCTAGTTTCTTTGACGTCATCTGTGTTCCCCAGAATTAACGGCCTCGGTATCATTTAAATTTGGTTTGGGTTTTTCCTCGAAGTGACTTAATTCTTCACCGATCTCTTCTACGGCTTCATCGTCGCCGTACTCTGACTCACTCTCGTCACTTCTTATTTCATGCGTTATTATTTCCAAACCCGATTGACTTTCTAGACTGGGTTGATTAATCTTTAAGCACGCCATATCATTAAGATTAGTCGAAAGAAGGCAAGACTCCTTCCGGACAGGGAGAAGAGTAGCCTTCCAATTATTCAGTTTTGCTTTTGGTCCCACAAACTGTATCTCGGCATGGCTGGATCCTTCACCATCCTCGAGCATACATACATCTGCGAATAGGTCCTCGAACTTCCTTAAGAACTCTTCGTCTGGCCTAACCATAGGACTAGGAACCTTTGTCGTCGGATGTCCTTTTACTCCAGACCTGACAAAAGATTGGGAAAGGCGTGGAACAAGCTTCGGGAGCACCCATGTCTTCTACTTATTCCTCTTGGCTCGCTGGATGTCCTCTGATGTTGGCTTGAATCCCAAACCGAAGGTTCCCACAAGTTTTTGACCAATGATACCGGTTGTATGATTCCTTGCAGAGATGCACCTAGACCTTTACCGGGTATGAAACCATGTCGCAACATTTCATGAGCCACCATGACATCTGCGGTAATTGTTCTGTCATCGGGAATGCATTCCCCTTCTGGAACTCGGTTGGCGGACACCACATCGCAGATCTGGTACACCCACGGCCCAACATCTTCTTCTGTTTCAACAAAGGGGACGATGGTGCCCGGTTGTAGATCATTCTCTCCATGGACGACGATCTCCTGTTGGTCCCACTCAAACTTGACGAGTTGGTGTAAGCTGGATGGAACTGCTCTTGCGGCATGTATCCATGGTCGTCCTATCAGGAGGTTATATGACACCACCATGTCCAGCACCTGGAATTCCATGGTGAACTCCACTGGCCCAATCGTCAAGATTAACACTATGTCCCCAACCGATGCCTTGCCTCCCCCATCGAACCCTCGAACACATACGCTGTTCTTGCGTATCCTGCCGATGTCCACTTTCAATTTGTCCAGTGTAAAGAGAGGACAAATGTTGGCACTGGACCCATTATCGACAAGGACTTTGGTAACCACCGCCTCTTCACACTTTACCGTAAGATATAAGGCCTTGTTGTGCTCGGTGCCTTCCTCAGGCAACTCATCATCGGTGAAGGTGATCCGATTTGCTTCGAAGATCCTATTGGTGATCTTCTCCAGATGATTTACTGAGATTTTATCAGGTACGTGTGCCTCATTCAGAATTTTCATCAAAGCTTGCCGATGTTCTTCAGAATGTATCAGCAAAGACAACAATGATATTTGCGCGGGAGTCTTCTTCAACTGCTCTACGATAGAATAGTCATGCAGCTTCATCTTTTTCAAGAATTCTTCCGCCTCTTCATCGGTTACCGGTTTTTTCAATGTTGCCGGAGTGATCTTCCTCAATTCCGCAGGGGCAAAACATCTCCCCGAGCGGGTCAAACCTTGCGCTTCGCAAACTTCCTCTTTCACTTCCTTTCCTTTGTAGGTTGTTGTAATCCGAGCGTAATTCCATGGAATAGCCCAACTATCAGTTATTGGCAACTGTATTGCCGGCTTGATGATGAAAGGATCCATTCGAACGCCTGCTACCGTCAAGATGGGCTTGATTGCTGCCCCTGGTACAACTATCTTTGCTTCCCTCGGCCCCACCGGTACTCCGCTCACACTTCCCTTTCCTGCTTCCGACCCTCCTGGTATGTCCTTCTTGCAACTGGGTGACTCATCAAAGCTTGGCCCCTTTCTCATTCCTAACCCACTAGACTTGATCATCATTACAGTTTGAGGGGTTTTCTCATTTCCTTCTTCTACCCGTACCAACTCGATCATGTTGGTCTCATGATGAGTTGGAAGTGGATTTTGGTTGATGTTGGGCTCGGTTGGAGTCTGGACCTCAATCCTGCGAGTGTCGATGAGTTCCTGGATGGCTGTTTTCAACCTCCAACACTTTTCCGTGTCGTGTCCCGGACATCCTGAGCAATATGCACAATTTACTGAGTGGTCCAGGTTCTTCGGAAGAGGGTTCGGTAGCTTAGCTTCAACCGGATTCAGCAACCCTACTTGCTTTAACCGGTGGAACAGACTGGTGTAAGACTCCCCCAAGGGAGTGAAATTCTTCGGCCTCGGCGCCCTGTCGCCCTTGAATGCCTGATTCGGACGAAAACTAGCGCCCGAGGGGTTTTTGTAAGCTCTTGGGGGTGGGTAATTGCCCTGTGGGTTTGGTGCACGCCATGGTGCATGAACGGGAGGTGCAGAATAGGACTGTGCGTGATGGACAGTGAAATGGGGATCGGGTGCTGGATAGTAATGTTGCGGGTGGTTGTATGGATTGTGGAAGTAATTTTGGTGGTGAGGCTGGGGCGGGCTATACTGGGGCGCAGGGCCTCTGTTTCTGAACCATGTCCCGGACTCGACTGCCGCGACTTCCTCCTTCCTCTTTTTCCCTAGTACTCCTCCAGTACCACTTTGGATAGCCTGAGTGGTGGCCTTCAATGCTGAATAGCTCATGATCTTGTTGGTTTTCAAACCTTCTTCGATCATAGCCCCCATTTTTATCACCTCGGTGAATGACTTTCCTACGGACGTCACCAGATGTCCGAAGTAGGTTGGCTCTAGTGTTTGCAAGAAGTAATCCACCATCTCGTTCTCTCTCATGGGCGGATCCACCCTAGCTGCCTGTTCCCTCCAGCGGAACCCAAATTCCCTGAAACTCTCGGCGGGTTTCTTTTCTATCTTCAGCAATGACAAACGGTCCGGGACTATTTCAAGGTTGTACTGGAACTGGCCGATGAATGCTTGGGCCAAATCATCCCACGTAAACCACCTGCCGGGATCCTGCCTAGTGTACCACTCCAGCGCAGATCCTCCCAGACTCTGGCCGAAGTAAGCTATCAGAAGTTCGTCCCGTCCTCCGACTCCCCTCATTTTACTGCAGAACCCTCGGAGGTGGGCTACTGGGTCGCCATGCCCCTCGTATAGGTCGAATTTGGGCATTTTGAACCCTGCTGGCAACTGGACGTCCGGAAATGGACACAGATCCTTGTAGGCGACACTGACCTGGTTGCCCAAACCGTGCATATTCCTGAAGGACTGCTCCAGGCTCTTAACTTTTCTGATAACTTCCTCGTGTTCCGAACTTTGGAAATGCTTTTCCGGTTCTGCCGGACTATCCCAATGAGGGGTGTGTGGATGTGGTTCGGGAGCCCTGAAGGTAGGCTCGGGAGGGTAGTAAGAATTGTCGTGGATTTGAACGTGCGGCTCCCCGGGCGACTTTTGAAGGGTAGCGGGTGGAGGTGCCACAAAAACAGGAGTGATTGGAGGAGGATTTTGTTTGGCTGTTGGAATTTGGGTGACATAAGGGTTTTCCCCTTGGTAGTATGGATAAATTGGGGCGCTTGTCGAAGGATCGAGGGGTGGATGTTCTGGAGCGGATGCGACAGTAGGGTGATTTGGTGAAGACTGTACCCTAGCCCAGGCCAGGTGCATCTCTGTTATCTGCTGTTTCAACCGGTCTACCTCTTCTTTCATTATTTGTATCTCCGATCTCTCTTCTTCGAGGCTCTTGCCGGAACTAGACATGCTTGTTGTAACTGGCCCTTTGGATCTAGTACGGTAATGATGGCTGGCCAGTATATTCTGTCAAACCAACTGCTAAACTTTCTGGAATTGCAACAAACTTGTTAGTTCACCGAGTTTGATAGATATGTTATAGCACGTTGGATGCCATGCACCTAACCAAATAACCCTTTCTACATGTACTCTTAACATGCGTCATTCCGGCCCTTTTTCTTTTTCTTCTCTTTTTTTTTCTTTTTCGACTATCTTTGCAAGCCTTATTGTTATTTAACCTTTGGATTCTTTTCCTTTCTTTTTTAGTGGTGGTCGAATCTTATGTGGATTGCCTACGTATCACGTTCTCGCGTGAATCAGACCGAGCGTAGTTCTGGTAACAAGATTGTGGTAAAATTCAGTAACTTTTATATCAGATAAAACCTCAAAGTTACAAAACATGGCTTACAATAATCGGCAAAATAGAGGAATGCTTGACTCGAAAAATGAAAAATGCCAACCAACTTGACTCGATATTTCGAAATACATTTTTTAAATCAGAAGTCTAATGCTCTAAGATTCCTGGGAGCCCGCGAGGCATCATTCGGCCTTGCCGCGGGTCTCGGTGTGAGGTCCTTGTGCAATCCCCTTAAATCCCTCATGATCTGATGAACATAGCCCATAACCGAAGCGAAAAGGGCAGGGCGGGGCATCTGTTCGCAAGCTAAACACTTCATAGTGACATAATGCCCTATTTCTCCAATTCTATCCTTGATCATGTCCCTTTCCCTGAATAGCTGCTCTATCTGCTGGGTTTTCGCCCCCAATCTTCGAGCATTGTTGGTGACTTGATCTAGGAGCCTATCTACTTGTTCTTGTAGTCGGGCCATCAGATCGTGACAACGGTCGAGGTCTGTCCTGGCATCTCGAGCTTGCTTGAAAACCCGCTCCCTGCGGATAACATTTGCTTCCCTTAGACTAGTGATGGTCTCAGTGTAATCTTCTTCTATCCGTTGCAGGTGAAGTGCATGTTGATGTGCCTCCTTTTTCCAGCTAGCGCGGACCCTCATTGTTTGGGCCTTTGATTCTTCCAATTCTCTTTGGATATCGGCAACTTGGCTTCTCAAACCTTTTATCAACTTTTCGTCTGCTCGACTCCTCGACTGCCTGTCAGCATCCCTTTTCATTTGCTGGATTTGATCCCTCAAAAAGTCATTTTCTTGCGCTAACTTCTTTTTATCTCCTTCGTCGGCGGCGGCTTGCATATCCCTTTCAAATTGAAGATCTTGGACCCGTTGCTCTATCTTGCCAATCCTTGTTCTGTAAACCTCTTCCTTGGCCAACCAGTCCCATTGGTCTTGGGACGCTTCAGCAAATTCCCTGAGGTGAGGTCTTTTGGCTGGTCTTTCCCCCGATGTTTCTCCTTTGTACCAAGTAAGATATCTAGGTGCAACCTCTCCTCTAGCTCGATCATGCACACAAGTGTTTGCCTCTAGATATTGGCATTTGCTCCAGATCTGGCGGACCCTCGCTTCCGGGAATTGACCATCGGGACCAATTTCAATAACCTGGGTACTCAGGTCTTCTTCTTTGGGTACTATCTGGCACCTCCCGAGTTGTCTCAACACTCGATGGGGCGCATAAGGTTGAATGCTTTTAAGTCCCATCAAGAGAAAGGGGGACCTAGCCGCTGGCATGTACACGATTCTGTCTATCTGCAACCAATCCAGCGTCCATTGTATTTGACTCGCGTTGAGAGCCTGAAAGTATGCCCTCCATGCCAATGTTCCTTCAGGCAGGACGGCCCTATCGATCCTTGTGTAGAATTCGCTTATGCAAGTTTTCTCGACCAACCCATATCTCAAAAATTGGGTGCGGCGACACAGGTGCTCGATCATCCACATCTGCAGCAGTAAATTACAGCCTTCGAAAAAATCTCCCCCGGCTTTGCAGATTGTGAGGGCTCGATATATGTCCGATAGTATCATAGGAGCAAGAGTACTTTCGCTTTGGTCAAGCAAAGTACTGACAACTCCGGCTACCTTTATATCAATGTTCCCGTCTTTCCTCGGGAATACCACGAGTCCTAAAAAGGCTATCATGAAAGCAACTCGTCTGTGCTCCTCCCATTTCTGGCGATTACCCTTGCTGCATAATTTGTTTTCTGGTTTGTCGAAACCTCCCGCATGACCGTACCTTTGATAGATGAAGTTTAAAGTACAAAACCCTTGTGCTAGATCTGGGTTACGTACCGTTCTGGCCGTCTTCAGTGAGTCTAAAAACCGGTGTATGGCGACAACCCTGGGGGCGATTAGATATTGATGCCCCAATGGTATATCAGTGTTTCCAATGTATCCGGTCATCTCCTCCATAGTTGGGGTGAGCTCGAAGTCCGAGAAGTGAAAGACATTGTGCGCGGAGTCCCAATATGTGACTAAGGCTCTTATGATGTCCCCACGGGGTTTTATTTCAAGCAGACTTGTGAGACCTTTCAAATACTTTTTAACCTCATCCTGCCCCTCTTGGCCTAGATCATCCCACCATAGCCGTATTTGTACCGGGATTTTAGTCATGAGTGAAAAGGGTTCATTTTGAATCGTGCTCATCCTGCACATTTATTTAAAGAAAACGATCATTTTGGCTGGCAATGATTTTTCAAAATTTTACAGATTTTGGTATATGTTTTTTTTTTTTTTTTTTTTTTTTTTTTAAAGAAAGATGGCAAGTTGGACCCGACGGGGGTTGCCTACGTATCTCACATCCGGTGAGAATCAAACCCGCGTAGTTCGGTCCGTCAAGACAAACTATTTCTTTTATTGACCGACAAAGAAAACACATTTTGTTAAGAAACACATTTTCTTTTATTGACCGACAAAGAAACACATTTTGTTAAGAAACAGATTTTCTTTTATTGACCGTCAAAGAAAACACATTTTGTTAAGAAACCCATTGTCGGCAAAGTCGACCTTCCATTGTCTCTTATTAACAAATTATTGATTTTGTTGGTAAGACACATTTTTGTATTTTCTGAAAATATCTATTTACCCACACTGTTTCCTTTTGTTTTTCGTTTTTCCTCAGTATTTAAAAGCCGGTCAGCATGCAAGTTCGAATAAATGCTTGAAACAAACATGGCATAGCAGGATGGTCTTTCATTTCAGGTTGCCTATCCTAGACGGACTCAACCCCTGTGTTGAGTCCCCTAAGTCAAATGCAACGTGATGCAAATAAGCGTTTCCTACTAGGGATCCGGTATGCGGTTATGTTATTCTAAGTTAAAAACCTCGGTGCATGATCTAGACCGTGTACCCAAGCGGACAACTCGGGCTGAGGAAGGAGCTCCTTTCCGGGAACCAAAAGGCCAACCGGCTTAGAAACTTTCCGAGCCTCTTTATTATTTCGGGTTATGACACTAACAGAATAAGGAGTCTCAACCAGTGAGCACATCCCGGGGGTGAGAAGTGAAGGGTTTGCGGCACAGTTTTATATACAGTTCACGTAATATCAAAGCGGTAAATATATAACAGTTTGTATATACAGTGCAACTAGTATCAAAGCGGTAGACATGTAGCACGTTAATTAAACATGTAGTAAAATCAGATATAGACAAAATAACAATTTAAATGAGCTCGAGTTCTTAGACCCCGAACCGAAGTTCGTGGTAGATATCCCCAGCAGAGTCGCCAGAGCTGTCACACCTCCTTTTTACCGCACCCGCGAGGGCACGAGAGAGTTTTTTCCAATTAAAGGACAATCGAGACGGGACTAGTTTATTTAATTCAGAGTCGCCACTTGGAAAAATAATGGTGTTCCAAGTCACCGGTTTAATCCCGAACCGAGGAAATTTATGACTCTGTATTACAGTCTGTGTACCAGAAATCCGGATAAGGAATTCTATTAACCCGGGAGAAGGTGTTAGGCACTCCCGAGTTCCGTGGTTTTAGCACGGTCGCTCAATTACGATTTTTGTTTCTATCTGATTCTTTTATATATTTTAACTATGTGCTTGCAATGTTCCGCTTTTAATTTTAAGAAGAATTGCGACGTCACAAAAACACATTTCGAGTCACACCGCAACCAGTACGCCTGTGACTTTAATGTGTTTCAGTTTCGCCGAGAGTAAGATTTGGGTCACATAAATGCGCACCCGTATTTAGGGAAGTGATTTATTTACAAGTCGTGCCTAAAGAGTCTATCGTCTTATTAGTTTTTGGAAAAAAGGCCGTGAAATTCGCTAAACGGTCTTCCCGAGTCTATGTTTTTATTACAATTGATTGAGGGCCCCGCAAATGTGTATTTAGTGCGGCGAGGCTCATCTCATTTTATTAAAGGTCAACCTAAAGATGACTACAATTCTTCTATTTTTGTCTCTAATAACCAAAAAACAATCCTAATTATTTAATGTCGATCAAGGCCGAACCCTATAATTTGCTTTCAAATTAATTCAATCCAATTATTTATGAAGTGAAGAATGAAGCATGCCTATTAGTTCATTCAAAAAAACATAGAGAATTGGACAGCTTGGGCCTATTGCTATGGAAACTAGGCCCAAGAGGCATTGTTCAAGTCAATTGCACAGTTGGACAAGAGCTACCTAGGCTTCGAAACGAACCATCCGTATATAGAGTTAATAAACTGAGCCTAGCTACTCGTTTATCAATCTAGATATTATAACTCTTAAGGAGAATGAATGGTTAAGTCCATGTGATTAAACTAAACGAGCAAATGAAAGGTTAACAGTTGTTCTAATGCACTGTTCATATATTGACCCGCCTAACACCTCAATAGCTAAGTGAAACTTATCAAGTATAATAGACAAATCCAATAGACATCTACATTCTGATGTTTACTAACATTCTTGTGCTAACTTAGAAGTATTACTTCGAACTAATATATCAACTAATGTTTAGTAATAGCTTTAGGTGAGGATGCATCACCTTATATTCATATTAACAAAACCTATAACAAAATGCTTCACTCAGTTAATGTGGCCCGTGTAAAACTATTTTAACTACTTAAATCATATTACAGTCTATAAAAAAAAGTAATTAACTTCAATTACCCTATAAATGAATAAAAATAACTTTCAAACCTATTAGAATTTCTGGACACAAGCTTTATAACTAACAGCCTATACCAAACTATAACTAAACACAATCCAATTTCGATTCAGATTTATAGAGTTGGATTACATATCATACTAAATCTAATGAATACAATTATCAATCAATTCAAGTTACATGGCAACAACAGAAACTCGTATATAACTCTCCAAACTGCAGTTCATCATTTGATTTTAGAGCAGTGTTTACACTGTCTCTCTAGTTCAACATGGACAGGATGTGTACCTGGAGATGGTAATACAAGAAGAAGGAAAGGAGTAATCAGCAGTAGTAATGCAATAGCAATACAACAACAGCAACACTCAGCAGCAGTGACACAGTAGAAACCACAGCAGCAGTAGTATACACCCAGCAATAGCACAGAACAGCAATACCAACAGTAGTAAAAGGACCCAACCAAACCACAACAACAACAGCAACACTGGCAGCAAACACAGGAGCAACAGCAACAAACCAACAATGCAACAGTGACACAATGTGTATGTGTGTGTGTATTTTGTTTATTCGTCTGTCTATCTTCTCTACTCTCACTGTATTTTTAGTTCAAAATTCTTTCTCCAGATATCTCTGTGTGTGTAGGAATATTTCTGTCTATGTTTTCCAATATCCTACTCTCCGTTATCTGTTTCAGCTTAATGCTATATTTATAGCTAAAAACAGACCTTTTATCATTCTTGAAACACTTAAACTAATCCCCCCACCATCTTTGCCCATGATATTCTCTTATACCTCCACTACTACATGTCTTGTCCCTTCTTGTTTTAATCAAAAGTCATGGGTGTATTATAGTATTAATATTAACTCCCATGCCTATTGTTTGGTTCCCCACTGATATCAAATTAGTGATATTTAATTAACCACTTGATAGACCCTTTAAGTTTAACTAATTAAAACCCTGCCATTCTAGATCTGCTCAAGCCTAAGCTGATTAAACTATCTGCTAATTGATCATCATACGGTTGTAACCAACTCTTGGTCAAAATTCAAATAGTGATTCAAACAGTATTGAAGCATTATGACTCAAGAAATGAGATTCATGTGAAAAATATACAGAACAAAGGGTGACATATAAGCAATTTGGTTCAAAGAGAAAATTGGATTCACCAACAGGTTCGCTTCAATCACAAAAGTAAGAATAGGAAGAAACAACACTACTGGCACGAACCAAACTATTATCGAGTCATTCTAGCATCCAAGCATGGAAACTAATGGACGACACTCATTTAATTGATTACACAGGCTATAACATTCAGCAATTAACAACAAACAATAAGAGTAAATGGTTCATCCGGTGATTCGAGTTGTATTTGACAAAAACTGGAAACTTATAAACTAACAAATTACACGGCTTATAACACACACTCGACCACGAATAGAAACAAACTCGGCCAAATAAAAAGCCAGATGGAGAAAGTGAACAACAACGAGCAAAAGTTGAAAACAAAATTAATACAGTAACCCAACCAAATAACAAGAAACCAAAGGAACAAATAAAGAGAGAAAAAATACCTCCAAGACGAAATTAAGAACTAGCCGAGCGAGGTTCAAACTAAGACTCAAGACCCATTTCTTTTGGGGGATAAAACGGACTTTAATCGAGTGTTCCCGACTTGAGAACACCCGACTAAAGTCGATTGAGGCCCCAATTCCTTCGCATTTCGGACAGAACCCGCGCTTTTGTTTTCTAGGGTTCTTGTGCTCAATTTAGGGTTCGAATGGTTCTAGTAAGATTCGAACGGAACCAAAGGTGTTTTGGGCACGAGAGATGTTAGGGGGTGCCGTGGTATGAGTTTGGGGTAGATTGGGGTATGTCCAGGTTCTACTCAATTCTTCGAATGGAGATTCGATACGATGGGGGATGATTCGAAGCAAACGGGTCCGAGATTTGGATTGGGGGTGGTCAGATGGTCAAGGTGTGTTAGTTTGGTGACCGGCGGCGTCGTTGCCGCCGGGTTTTCAGGCGAGGGGAGAGGGGGCGGCGGCTAGGGTTTGTTGTTTGTGAAAGAGACGAAGTTGAGAGAGAGAGAGACGAGGTTGAGACGGGTTTGGCTTGGGGGGCTGGGTAGGAGATTTGATTTATATACGAAATAGGAAACTCAATCCTGATCGTTGGATCATTTACGATCAACGACCAGGATCTTCTCACTTAAGTGAAACGATGTCGTGTAGTGTTATACGGGGCTGGGTCGGTCTCTGACTGGGAACGGGTCGGGCTGGGTGATACGATCTTGGTCGTTGATCAGTCTGAGATCAACGGCCCAGATCAGGTATGACTAAAACGACATCGTTTGGATGTCTCCTGAGGGGCCTGACTTGGATCGGGTATGGGCAAGTGTTTTGGGCCTGGTTTTTGGGTTTAATTGAGCGGCCCAGTTCCGATTTTTGTTTCAATTTCTTTCTATTTTGCTTCTTTTCTTTTGCTTTTCTTAAAATAAAACTAAAATTCTAAAATTCTAAATGAACTTATAGAACCAAATTAACTTATAAACGTACTAGTTAACTTCTAACGACCCGACCCGTCGTTACGAGAATTTACCACTCCGTCATGTTGCAATTGCATGTTTTATACTTTTATATCAGTGTTAGGGTCTATCGGGTGATTTAGGAGTGATTTGGATTGAAAATGAGGCATATAGCCTTTTTGAAGGAGACTTGAATAAGGAAAGTCAACCCGGAGTTGACTATTTGGTTAGAGAGTTCGGAATCGGATTCTGATGATTCGGATAGTTCCGGGAGGTGATTTGTGACTTAGGGGAGCGATCGGAATTGAATTTGGAGGCCCGATGTAGAAATAGGCTTGAATTGGCTAAGGTTGAATTTTGGCGAAATCCGGATGGTAGGTGATATTTTGATCCGGGGGTCGGAATAGAATTCCGACAATTTCTGTAGCTTCGTAATGTGATTTTGGATATGTCTGCAAAATTTCAGGTCATTCGGACGTCGTCTGGTCGGGTTTTTGATTGAATGCGTAATTCGGAAAGTTTGAAGAAACTTAGGCTTGAATCCGTGGATAATTGGTGATTTTGATGTTTAGGATGGTGTTTTTATGATTGGAACAAGTTCGAATAAGGAATTAGGATGTGTTGGTGTGTTTGAATGAGGTCCGGGGGCCTCGGGGTGTTTTCGGATGGTTAATCGGGAGAAATATGGAAAATTGCAGAAAATTTGTGCACTGCCTCTGTTGTTTCCGCTCCTGCGGAATTTTGGGCGCAGGAGCGGGTGCGCGGAAGCGGAAATGAGCCGCAGAAGCGGCGACCGCAGAAGCGGAACATTGTCCGCTGAAGCGGAACCGCTGGAGCGTAAAAGTGAGCCGCAGAAGCGGCCAAGGGCTGTGGGGTGAGGGATCGCAGAAGCGGAAGGGAAGCCGCTTAGGCGAGTCCGCAGGGGCGGACGCCTAGTCGCAGAAGTGGAAATATCCGCAGGTGCGATCGAATCTCCGCAGAAGCGGACGCGTAGGAGCGGAAATTCTTCCGCAGAAGCGAAAATCGCTGTAAGTAAGTGTATCGGAAGTTAGAAAAATTTCAGAACATTTCACACATTTTGGGTCTCGGCTTTAGAGGCGATTTGGGCGATTTTGAAGAGAAATTCAAGGGAAATCATGAGGTAATCATCTATGGACTTAAACTATGATTAGTATTGGTAATATTATGCAATTATATCATGAAAATGGAGGAATTTGGGGTAATTTATGGAGGATTTAGCCCTAGGCTTGGACTTTAGAAAATCAAGGTTTTGAATGGGCAAATGGAGTCCGAATTTGGTAAAATTGATATGCTTAGACTCGTATTGAGATGAGGGTTCCGAATATGTGACTTTCGTGATTTTTCGATAAGCGTACCGAAAGTCGGTTTTGACAACTTTGGGAATTTTGATGTAAATTGAGTTGTATTGATTGGGTGTCATCCCATTGGCCTAATTTGTTGTATTTCTACTGTATTTGATCGGATTCTATGCGTGCGGAGCTTGATTCTGTATTGAGGTGGGTAATAGATGTGGGTGATGACCAGCGGGTTCGAAACCCCGGTATACCACTTTGTGACGCTGTATAGCGGCGAGACACGCACACTCTTGAGAGTGCGGGGTCGATCATGAACTGGAGACTATATATTAGTCCGACCTGTTGATACTATATTATTGGCTATTCTAGAGCCGTCGAACCTCCTTCTCGGATGGTTGTATATATATATATATTGTGATAATGGCCACTCTTGAGCCGAGGAACCCCCTTCTTGGGCGGTTGAGTATACATGTGGGCCGTGAGCCAGTTATTGGATCCCGCGAGGATCGTTATCATTGTCTTATCATATAGACATGCTAGTTTACTACTAGTCCATAGCTATTTTTGTTATTATGCTAATTCCAATCTCTGGAACTTGATATTACTGTTTTCCAACTGAAAAATGATAAAAGAGTTTTCAAAAACTACTTTTGAGCCTGCGAGGCTGTATCTGCATATTAGCTGACTAGTAGTGGATCGGGTTGCGCGCCGCAACGAGATATATGTTGGATCGGACTGCACGCCGCAGGAATATCTCTATGAGATGTGCTTGGGCTGTAGGAGCCCCTCCGGAGTCTGAACCCCCACAGTGAGCACGGGTACCCAAAATTGGAGTCGGGCTACGCGCCGTAGCGGTCATATCATGCATTGCATTGCATTTAGCTACATCTACTAGCTGTTATGCTATTTGTTGGTATTTGTTGGAACAGGTACAGTGAAGATTGATTCTATGACGGGGTAGCTGATTATAGCTTTACATAGTGCTTTATTGCGGATTTCTTATCTGCGCTGTCTTACCCTTGTTTATTACCACTGAGTCTGGCAGTACTCATTTTACTCCCTGCACCTTGTGTGCAGATCCAGGTACCTCTCAGCAGTGATCCAGTAGCTGTGCGAGGCGACGTTTGTGGATATTCGAGGTAGCTGCCGAGTCCGCAGGACCCGATATTCCTTCCTACTGTCTTTTGATTTTGTATTGACATTTCTTTCCGCACTTGGTATTTTCGTAAACCTTTATACACTCATGTTCAGTAGAGGCTCATGACTCTTGACCCTTGGTCTATGGGAGTTGATGTATTATGGGACTTGGTTTCCCGTTTTCGTTATATGTATCACTGTTATTTCGTAAATTAATATGCTTAAATGGGCTAAAGAGAGCTTCTAGCTACTTGGTCGATTGTGATTGGTCAGGCTGGCTTAGCAATGTGCTGGGCGCCATCACGACCGGATTTGGGGTCGTGACAAGTTGGTATCAGAGCCTAGGTTTACTAGGCCTCATGAGTCTTGAGCCGGTTAGTAGAGTCTTGTGGATCGGTACGGGGACGCCTGTACTTATCCTCGGGAGGCTGCGAACCTTTAGGAAACACTTCACGTTTCTTGGAATTCTTATCGTGCGCACTTGATTCGGCTTGAGATATAATTTTTGAAATTCCTTCCACACATCTGTGTACGCATCGAGCGCTCAGTAATATAATTGACTTATGGCTTGCAATCCCCTGATCGAGGGGCGAGATATAATCTCGGTGAGTTCATGTTGGGCCAGTCAGGATGACTTGAGGCTGGACCTTGTTTATGACTTGAGCATTGAGGTGCTGATTTTGTGAGTGGTGGTAATAGATAATGTATTGAGGGTTTGAAACCCCGTATTTGCACTATAAAGTGATGTGCTGAGAGGGAATACGCGTCATGTGACGAGCGTGGTGGTATTGTGACTGGGGATTTGGACTTGATCCTTCCCGATTGATAAATTACTGTGTAAAGTGACTAAGACTGGGCTTATATCTATGTACTTGGGCTAGTAGCCATGTTTGGGGCCTTGTGCCGATCTGTAGAGTATTATGGAAGGTTTACTAATGGATGAGTTGTTAATTGTTCGACTCTTATCTAAACTGTTGTGTAGCCCCGAGCTATGGGCGTGGTAAATATTTATCATATCTCGTAATTGGAAGGTAAAATGCCTTATTTGTAGTGGAACAAGTTTAAACTCAGGAAGACTAAAATGATTATGCTATGTATATCCTGGTGGAAGGTATTGTGCTGAAATTCTAAATTGAGGCGAGGTAGGTGGGTTGATTCTCATGTGTAATTGAAAGGTATTGATATGTGTCATGATTCGAGCAGATACATCGCAGGTTCAAGTATAAATTGTGATGATATAATTCGTGTAGTATTGATATTTAATGTTGTTGAAATACATTGTGATATCTTGTTGAGTTGTGGAAGTATAGCTAGGATGGTTTGGTGATTCTCTGGCAGGTGGATAGGCCAATTTACAAAGGAAATTCTGCCGAAATTTTTGGAAAATTCGGGACTTAGAAAAGATTTTGTCACCTAAAGAGGGGGCGTAACTGTTGTGTGTGAATGAATGCAAGAATTGCAAAAGAGTTAATATTTCTGATGATTCGAGTCTCTGTCAAGGCTTGTAAATGACTTGAGTTAATCTCATTGTGACATTTTCGGCATCATTTGAGTAATAATGATATGAGTGGTTGAAAGTGCTTTGATGAATGGCTTCGAGCTAAGTTGGGGAGGTTGCTATTGATTAACCGATTGCACTATTGTGTGCTATGTTGATTCTGTCTCTAAGTATGTTGGGAAATTCTGGTAAAGGTTATGGTGCTTCGTAGATCTGATGAAGTACTAGGGTGTTTTGAACTGCTGTTGGTAAAGAATATTCACCGTATAGAAAAGAAAGATAGCTGATAGTATCTGTATGTAATCATGATCTGCAGTGTCAGAATTCTAATAAGGCACGAGTGGTTCTGTTCAATAAGACAGTTGAATTACAACTGAATAAGGATGACTGACGCCTGAGAATTGTTTACGGTGTTCAAGATTTTACTTGTAACAGCCAGGTGTCTCAAAATTGTACATGTGGCTAAAGATGGTGGTTTCGTTAGAAGAGATCGGTACTTGTGTTATATTATGTGAATGAAGGGATTCTATGTAATCCGTATTGGAAGGTAATGATAACGAATTCAAATCGCAAGAGGTTCTTCAAAATAAAGTATTGTAAGATGTGATCCTTCTGGAAATTTGAGAGAGTATTCAGTGGCCTATATGTCTCAGACCGTGTGGTCTTATGTACGAGTCTCGTGTGGAATGAGTTCATGTGTTATGGTGCTACGGTAGTGGCTAATATTAAATCAAAGATGAATCAGAAAGGAAACTGGGTAAATGGAACAACTTGTTAATAAACCGAAGCGGTATGATAAAGAATACGACTAATTCCTGGTATGTGGTTGAAGTAAGGAGTCTTGCAGATATTGTGCAATAAAGCTTTTGAGTGTTGGCAGTCGTGTAACCCGATATGAGTATAATATGGGTATAAGGACTCAGTCCTGGCAGTTTAACTTATGCAATGAATGGGAAGAAATAGTTTGTGATGTGTTTTATCATGGTTTGAAGATGAGTATATTCCTATCGATATGCGAAGCGTGGAATGTGTAATGAGTTTTCTTCTATATGGGATCACGAAAGTCCTTGACTAGTTGAGTGCGCCAATGTTGAGGCGGAGGAAAGGGATATGAATTTTCATGTTGTCTTAGTGTGATATGGTATACACGATGTGTTATGGAAAGTTGATAATGGTATATTCTAGGTTTTGAGATCAGTTCATAATATATGGGAAGTCAATAAAATTATTGAGCAGCGCGGACAGCTGTTGGTGATTTAAGAAAATGGTACTGCTATTCTAGTAATTTGGCAGGGTATATGGTGCAAAGGGACAAGGTAATGTAAACTGATAATATCCATGGTAGAGTGGTATTCTCTTGTTGGATCGACTAAAATAATTGAGTCGTTGATGGCATAATGAAATTTCTGAATGGCTGTCGTGGTATGAATGGACGCTTGATGTGCGTTATGTATATGTACGGTGAAATACGGAATCAGGCATAGTGATTCATATGTTATATATGTGTAGGAGACTTGAAATTTTCGTTAATCCGCCTATGCAGTAGTTGTATATCGTGTGCATCGACACCGTTTTGTGATTATTGGAAATCGGAAGCCTTAGAGGCTCTCTCTTGACTTGATAAAACGAATTCGGATTATGATACTTGATTGCTGACTGGTTGACATAAGCCAGGTCGTCTAGACTAATGTGATATGGGCTATGTCGGAAAATGGCACAAATTGCGTAGCAGAGAACATCAGAGTATGCTCCAACAGAGTAGTTGTACACGGGACCAGCGGACGGCTGGTAGGCATTGCTTTGTCAGTTGGACCTTAGTGGCGGATGTTGGTGTAGAAGTATCTACCATTGATTCAGTTCCAGTATTGAGAAACGTTGTCAGATGCGTTTTATGTGGCCAAACTTGAGGCGATATATGTTTATTATGATGAGCAACTTGACTCGACGCGTATTCATTTGACGAGGGTTACTTGGATCGGGTGGCACGCCGCCACATGTATGGTATCTAGATCGGGTGGCACGCCGCCACGGGTATGTCATTGGAGCGGGTTGCACGCCGCAACGAATATTGTGAAAATATAGTTAGTTATATGTTACCTGGTATACAATACCTCCTGGCTTCTGAGGAAGAGTCTGTATTGAGTATCGCTTGGCGAATGGCACATCGGTTGTGTTCTTTCAGGATTTGATAGCATACGTTAATTGTTTCACAGTGGGTGAGGTTGATTGCTTGGGTTCAAGACCTAGATCTGTGCGTGGCTAACCGTTTAGAGCTTAGTGGCTTGAGGTGCTTCATGAGTAATAACGTTGGGATAGAATCACGAATCGTGGCAAGGCCACGTGATGTTATGACCTCTCGAGGAGGATTCGGGTACTTTATTTCTATTATACGAGACGCGATCTCAGTTCTATTTTATGATGGCACAGAGGGATTAAATTGCATCTCTATTTGCTGGAGACAGTTGTCATGATTTGAGTTGTCATGATTCGAGTGTGTGCGGACGTTTCTATTGGAGCCTATGTTGCGCTCGTCGCGGCTTAGGATGGTGGTTGAGATGTCATATCACCAGTGCGATGTGTTATAATCGAAATGGTCGTTGGAGCCAATAATGAATGTGAGTATATGTGATTTTAGTTGGTTAGAAAAGTAATACCGAGATTTGGGTCCGAAATCTGTTGTGGTATCAGCTAAAAGTGAAATGGATTCATGAATGGTTGACCTGAGAGATGGGTTCGATATATCGCGTGTTCGGTTGCCGTGGGCATGATATGGAGGTGTTGGAATAAGACTCTATCTAATGAAAGAGGTTTTCAGCTAGTATTTGGTGATTGTGGCCAATTGTTGTGATTAGAGACTATCGTCTCGAGTGATTGGGTTGTGTGATACATCATATGATCTCACCCGGAGTGGTGAGTATGGCTTATTGCAGTGGATTCTAGTGTATCCTGAGTACAGGAATGGGACTAGCAATTGGTATATGATTTCAGAAAGTACAATGTGATTTATGGTTCAGATGGGCCGTGAAATTTTGACTATATGGTGTTTTCGGACTTGCGTGAGATAGGGTGACGTATGATCGCCCGAATATATGCTTGGTAAGGTCATTCAGCTATTGAGTTGCTTCTAGTACCACTCTGGTACGCTCGAGGACGAGCGTTTGTTTAAGTTGGGGAGAATGTAACGACCCGACCCGTCGTTACGGGAATTTACCACTCCGTCATGTTGCAATTGCATGTTTTATACTTTTATATCAGTGTTAGGGTATATCGGGTGATTTAGGAGTGATTTGGATTGAAAATGAGGCATATAGCCTTTTTGAAGGAGACTTGAATAAGGAAAGTCAACCCAGAGTTTACTATTTGGTTAGAGGGCTCGGAATCGGATTCTGATGATTCGGATAGTTCCGGGAGGTGATTTGTGACTTAGGGGAGCGATCGGAATTGAATTTGGAGGCCCGATGTAGAAATAGGCTTGAATTGGCTAAGGTTGAATTTTGGCGAAATCCGGATGGTAGGTGATATTTTGATCCGGGGGTCGGAATAGAATTCCGACAATTTCTGTAGCTTCGTAATGTGATTTTGGATATGTCTGCAAAATTTCAGGTCATTCGGACGTCGTCTGGTCGGGTTTTTGATTGAATGCGTAATTCGGAAAGTTTGAAGAAACTTAGGCTTGAATCCGTGGATAATTGGTGATTTTGATGTTTAGGATGGTGTTTTTATGATTGGAACAAGTTCGAATAAGGAATTAGGATGTGTTGGTGTGTTTGAATGAGGTCCGGGGGCCTCGGGGTGTTTTCGGATGGTTAATCGGGAGAAATATGGAAAATTGCAGAAAATTTGTGCACTGCCTCTGTTGTTTCCGCTCCTGCGGAATTATGGGCGCAGGAGCGGGTGCGCTGAAGCGGAAAGGAGCCGCAGAAGCGGCGACCGCAGAAGCGGAAGCGCGGAAGCGCGGAAGCGGACGGGGAGCCGCAGAAGCGGCCTTCGCAGAAGCGGAAGGGGAGCCGCTTGGGCGAGTCCGCAGAAGCGGACGTCTAGCCGCAGAAGCGGAACTATCCGCAGGAGCGGTCCAATCTCCGCAGAAGCGGACGCGTAGGAGCGGAAATTCTTCCGCAGAAGCGGAAATCGCTGTAAGTTAAGTGTATCAGAAGTGAGAAAAATTTCAGAACATTTCACACATTTTGGGTCTCGGCTTTAGAGGCGATTTGGGCGATTTTGAAGAGAAATTCAAGGGAAATCATGAGGTAATCATCTATGGACTTAAACTATGATTAGTATTGGTAATATTATGCAATTATATCATGAAAATGGAGGAATTTGGGGTAATTTATGGAGGATTTAGCCCTAGGCTTGGACTTTAGAAAATCAAGGTTTTGAATGGGCAAATGGAGTCCGAATTTGGTAAAATTGATATGCTTAGACTCGTATTGAGATGAGGGTTCCGAATATGTGACTTTCGTGATTTTTCGATAAGTGTACCGAAAGTCGGATTTTGACAACTTTGGGAATTTTGATGTAAATTGAGTTGTATTGATTGGGTGTCATCCCATTGGCCTAATTTGTTGTATTTCTACTGTATTTGATCGGATTCTATGCGTGCGGAGCTTGATTCTCGTGGCAAGGGCATTGCGGAGTAGTCATCGTGCCGTATTGAGGTGAGTAATAGATGTGGGTGATGACCAGCGGGTTCGAAACCCCAGTATACCACTTTGTGACGCTGTATAGCGGCGAGACACGCATACTCTTGAGAGTGCGGGGTCGATCATGAACTGGAGACTATATATTAGTCCGACCTGTTGATACTATATTATTGGCTATTCTAGAGCCGTCGAACCTCCTTCTCGGATGGTTGTATATATATATATATTGTGATAATGGCCACTCTTGAGCCGAGGAACCCCCTTCTTGGGCGGTTGAGTATACATGTGGGCCGTGAGCCAGTTATTGGATCCCGCGAGGATCGTTATTGTCTTATCATATAGACATGCTAGTTTACTACTAGTCCGCAGCTATTTTCGTTATTATGCTAATTCCAATCTCTGGAACTTGACATTATTGTTTTCCAACTGAAAAAGGATAAAAGAGTTTTCAAAAACTATTTTTGAGCCTGCGAGGCTGTATCTGCATATTAGCTGACTAGTAGTGGATCGGGCTGCGCGCCGCAGCGAGATATATGTTGGATCGGACTGCACGCCGCAGGAATATCTCTATGAGATGTGCTTGGGCTGTAGGAGCCCTCGGAGTCTGAACCCCCACAGTGAGCACGGGTACCCAAAATTGGAGTCGGGCTACGCGCCGTAGCAGTCATATCATGCATTGCATTGCATTTAACTACATCTGCTAGCTGTTATGCTATTTATTGGTATTTGTTGGTACAGGTACAGTGAATATTGATTCTATGATAGGGTAGCTGATTATAGTTTTACATAGTGCTTTATTGCGGATTTCTTATCTGCGCTGTCTTACCCTTGTTTATTACCACTGAGTCTGGCAGTACTCATTTTACTCCCCGCACCTTGTGTGCAGATCCAGGTACCTCTCAGCAGTGATCCAGTAGCTGTGCGAGGCGACGTTTGTGGATATTCGAGGTAGCTGCAGAGTCCGCAGGACCCGATATTCCTTCCTACTGTCTTTTGATTTTGTATTGACATTTCTTTCCGCACTTGGTATTTTTGTAAACCTTTATACACTCATGTTCAGTAGAGGCTCATGACTCTTGACCCTTGGTCTATGGGAGTTGTTGTATTATGGGACTTGGTTTTCCGTTTTCGTTATATGTATCACTGTTATTTCGTAAATTAATATGCTTAAATGGGCTAAAGAGAGCTTCTAGCTCCGTTGTTGATATTGATTGGTCAGGTTGGCTTAGCAATGTGCTGGGCGCCATCACGACCGGATTTGGGGTCGTGACAAGTTGGTATCAGAGCCTAGGTTTACTAGGCCTCATGAGTCTTGAGCCGGTTAGTAGAGTCTTGTGGATCGGTACGGGGACGCCTGTACTTATCCTCGGGAGGCTGCGAACCTTTAGGAAACACTTCACATTTCTTGGAATTCTTATCGTGCGCACTTGATTCAGCTTGAGATATAATTTTGAAATTCCTTCCGCACGTCTGTGTACGCATCGAGCGCTCAGGTAATATAATTGCCTTATGGCTTGTGATTTCTCCGAACGAGGGGAGAGATATAATCTCTGTGAGTTCATGTTGGGCCAATCGGGATGACTTGAGGCTGGACCTTGTTTATGACTTGAGCATTGAGGTGCTGATTTTGTGAGTGGTGGCAATAGATAATGTACTGAGGGTTTGAAACCCCGTATTTGCACTATAAAGTGATGTGTTGAGATGGAATACGCGTCATGTGACGAGCGTGGTGGTATTGTGACTGGGGATTTGGACTTGATCCTTCCCAATTGATAAATTACTGTGTAAAGTGACTAAGACTGGGCTTATATCTATGTACTTGGGCTAGTAGCCATGTTTGGGGCCTTGTGCCGATCTGTAGAGTATTATGGAAGGTTTACTAATGGATGAGTTGTTAATTGTTCGACTCTTATCTAAACTGTTGTGTAGCCACGAGCTATGGGCGTGGTGAATATTTATCATATCTCGTAATTGGAAGGTAAAATGCCTTATTTGTAGTGGAACAAGTTTAAACTCAGGAAGACTAAAATGATTATGCTATGTATATCCTGGTGGAAGGTATTGTGCTGAAATTCTAAATTGAGGCGAGGTAGGTGGGTTGATTCTCATGTGTAATTGAAAGGTATTGATATGTGTCATGATTCGAGCAGATACATCGCAGGTTCAAGTATAAATTGTGATGATATAATTCGTGTAGTATTGATATTTAATGTTGTTGAAATACATTGTGATATCTTGTTGAGTTGTGGAAGTATAGCTAGGATGGTTTGGTGATTCTCTGGCAGGTGGATAGGCCAATTTACAAAGGAAACTCCGCCGAAATTTTTGGAAAATTCGGGACTTAGAAAAGATTTTGTCACCTAAAGAGGGGGCGTAACTGTTGTGTGTGAATGAATGCAAGAATTGCAAAAGAGTTAATATTTCTGATGATTCGAATCTCCGTCGAAGCTTGTAAATGACTTGAGTTTAATATCATACTAACATTTCGGCATCACTTGAGTAATACTGATATGAGTGGTTGAAAGTGCTTTGATGAATGGCTTCGAGCTAAGTTGGGGAGGTTGCTATTGATTAACTGATTGCACTATTGTGTGCTATGTTGATTCTGTCTCTAAGTATGTTGGGAAATTCTCTGATAAAGGTTATGGTGCTTCGTAGATGTGAAGAAATACTAGGGTATTTTGAACTGAGGTTGGTAAGGAATGCTTGGTGTATAGAAAAGAGTGATAGCTAATAGTATCTGTATGTAATCATGATCTGCAGTGTCAGAATTCTAATAAGGCACGAGTGGTTCTGTTCAATAAGACAGTTGAATTACAACTGAATAAGGATGACTGACGCCTGAGAATTGTTTACGGTGTTCAAGATTTTACTTGTAACAGCCAGGTGTCTCAAAATTGTACATGTGGCTAAAGATGGTGGTTTCGTTAGAAGAGATCGGTACTTGTGTTATATTATGTGAATGAAGGGATTCTATGTAATCCGTATTGGAAGGTAATGATAACGAATTCAAATCGCAAGAGATTCTTCAAAATAAAGTATTGTAGGATGTGATCCTTCTGGAAATATTGAGAGAGTATTCAGTGGCCTATATGTCTCAGACCGTGTGGTCTTATGTACGAGTCTCGTGTGGAATGAGTTCATGTGTTATGGTGCTACAGTAGTGGCTAATATTAAATCAAAGATGAATTAGAAAGGAAACTGGGTAAATGGAATGACTTGTTAATAAACCGAAGCGGTATGATAAAGAATACGACTAATTCCTGGTATGTGGTTGAAGTAAGGAGTCTTGCAGATATTGTGCAATAAAGCTTTTGAGTGTTGGCGGTCGTGTAACCCGATATGAGTATAATATGGGTATAAGGACTCAGTCCTGGCAGTTTAACTTATGCAATGAATGGGAAGAAATAGTTTGTGATGTGTTTTATCATGGTTTGAAGATGAGTATATTCCTATGGATATGCGAAGCGTGGAATGTGTAATGAGTTTTCTTCTATATGGGATCACGAAAGTCCTTGACTAGTTGAGTGCGCCAATGTTGAGGCGGAGGAAAGGGATATGAATTTTCATGTTGTCTTAGTGTGATATGGTATACACGATGTGTTATGGAAAGTTGATAATGGTATATTCTAGGTTTTGAGATCAGTTCATAATATATGGAAAGTCGATAAAATTATTGAGCAGCGCGGACAGCTGCTGGTGATTTAAGAAAATGGTACTGCTATTCTAGTAATTTGGCAGGGTATATGGTGCAAAGGGACAAGGTAATGTAAACTGATAATATCCATGGTAGAGTGGTATTCTCTTGTTGGATCGACTAAAATAATTGAGTCGTTGATGGCATAATGAAATTTCGGAATGGCTGTCGTGGTATGAATGGACGCTTGATGTGCGTTATGTATATGTACGGTGAAATACGGAATCGGGCATAGTGATTCATATGTTATATATGTGTAGGAGACTTGAAATTCTCGTTAATCCGCCTATGGAGTAGTTGTATATCGTGTGCATCGACACCGTTTTGTGATTATTGGAAATCGGAAGCCTTAGAGGCTCTCTCGTGACTTGATAAAACGAATTCGGATTATGATACTTGATTGCTGACTGGTTGACATAAGCCAGGTCGTCTAGACAAATGTGATATGGACTATGTCGGAAAATGGCACAAATTGCGTAGCAAAGAGCATCAGAGTATGCTCCAACAGAGTAGTTGTACACAGGACCAGCGGACGGGTGGTAGGCATTGCTTTGTCGGTTGGACCTTAGTGGCGGATGTCAGGGAGGAGGTATCTACCATTGATTCAGTTCCAGTATTGAGAAACGTTGTCAGATGCGTTTTATGTGGCCAAACTTGAGGCGATATATGTTTATTATGATGAGCAACTTGACTCGACGCGTATTCATTTGACGAGGGTTACTTGGATCGGGTGGCACGCCGCCACAGGGTATGGTATCTAGATCGGGTGGCACGCCGCCACGGGTATGTCATTGGAGCGGGTTGCACGCCGCAACGGAATATTGTGAAAATATAGTTAGTTATATGTTACCTGGTATACAATACTTCCTCGCTTCTGAGGAAAAGTCCGTATTGAGTATCGCTTGGCGAATGACACATTGGTTGTGTTCTTTCAGGATTTGATAGCATATGTTAATTGTTTCACCGTGGGTGAGGTTGATTGCTTGGGTTCAGACCTAAATATGTGTGTGGCTGATCGTTTTGAGCTTAGTGGCTTGAGGTGCTTCGTGAGTAATAACGTTGGGATAGAATCACGAATCGTGGCAAGGCCACGTGATGTTATGACCTCTCGAGGAGGATTCAGATACTTTATTTCTATAATACGAGACGCGATCTCAGTTCTATATTATGATGGCATAGAGGGATTAAATTGCAGCTCTATTTGCTGGAGACAGTTGTCATGATTTGAGCTGTCATGATTCGAGTGTGTGCAGACGTTTCTATTGGAGCCTAGGTTGTGCTCGTCGTGGCTTAGGCCGGTGTTGAGGTGTCATATCACCAGTGCGATGTGTTATAATCGAAATGGTCGTTGGAGCCAATAATGAATGTGAGTATATGTGATTTTAGTTGGTTAGAAAGGTAATACCGAGATTTGGGTCCGAAATCTGTTGTGGTATCAGTTAAAAGTGAAATGGATTCATGAATGGTTGACCTGAGAGATGGGTTCGATATATCGCGTGTTCGGTTGCCGTGGGCAGGATATGGAGGTGTTGGAATAAGACTCTATCTAATGAAAGAGGTTTTCAGCTAGTATTTGGTGATTGTGGCCAGTTGTTGTGATTAGAGACTATCGTCTCGAGTGATTGGGTTGTGTGATACATCATATGATCTCACCCGGAGTGGTGAGTATGGCTTATTGCAGTGGATTCTAGTGTATCCTGAGTACAGGAATGGGATTAGCAATTGGTATATGATTTCAGAAAGTACAATGTGATTTATGGTTCAGATGGGCTGTGAAATTTTGGTTATATGGTGTTTTCGGACTTGCGTGAGATAGGGTGACGTATGATCGCCCGAATATATGCTTGGTAAGGTCATTCAGCTATTGAGTTGCTTCTAGTACCACTCTGGTACGCTCGAGGACGAGCGTTTGTTTAAGTTGGGGAGAATGTAATGACCCGACCCGTCGTTACGGGAATTTACCACTCCGTCATGTTGCAATTGCATGTTTTATACTTTTATATCAGTGTTAGGGTCTATCGGGTGATTTAGGAGTGATTTGGATTGAAAATGAGGCATATAGCCTTTTTGAAGGAGACTTGAATAAGGAAAGTCAACCCGGAGTTTACTATTTGGTTAGAGGGTTCGGAATCGGATTCTGATGATTCGGATTAGTTCCGGGAGGTGATTTGTGACTTAGGGGAGCGATCGGAATTGAATTTGGAGGCCCGATGTAGAAATAGGCTTGAATTGGCTAAGGTTGAATTTTGGCGAAATCCGGATGGTAGGTGATATTTTGATCCGGGGGTCGGAATAGAATTCCGACAATTTCTGTAGCTTCGTAATGTGATTTTGGATATGTCTGCAAAATTTCAGGTCATTCGGACGTCGTCTGGTCGGGTTTTTGATTGAATGCGTAATTCGGAAAGTTTGAAGAAACTTAGGCTTGAATCCGTGGATAATTGGTGATTTTGATGTTTAGGATGGTGTTTTTATGATTGGAACAAGTTCGAATAAGGAATTAGGATGTGTTGGTGTGTTTGAATGAGGTCCCGGGGCCTCGGGGTGTTTTCGGATGGTTAATCGGGAGAAAAACATGGAAATTGCAGGTTTGAGGAGTCCTGTCTCTGTTGTTTCCGCTCCTGCGGAATTATGGGCGCAGGAGCGGGTGCGCTGAAGCGGACGAGGAGCGCAGAAGCGCTGGGCACCGCAGAAGCGGAACCGCTGGAGCGTAAAGGGAGCCGCAGAAGCGGCCATCGCAGAAGCGGAAGGGAAGCCGCTTAGGCGAGTCCGCAGAGGCGGACGCCTAGTCGCAGAAGCGGAAATATCCGCAGGTGCGATCGAATCTCCGCAGAAGCGGACGCGTAGGAGCGGAAATTCTTCCGCAGAAGCGAAAATCGCTGTAAGTAAGTGTATCAGAAGTTAGAAAAATTTCAGAACATTTCACACATTTTGGGTCTCGGCTTTAGAGGTGATTAGGGCGATTTTGAAGAGAAATTCAAGGGAAATCATCAGGTAATCATCTATGGACTTAAACTATGATTAGTATTGGTAATATTATGCAATTATATCATGAAAATGGAGGAATTTGGGGTAATTTATGGAGGATTTAGCCCTAGGCTTGGACTTTAGAAAATCAAGGTTTTGAATGGGCAAATGGAGTCCGAATTTGGTAAAATTGATATGCTTAGACTCGTATTGAGATGAGGGTTCCGAATATGTGACTTTCGTGATTTTTCGATAAGCGTACCGAAAGTCGGATTTTGACAACTTTGGGAATTTTGATGTAAATTGAGTTGTATTGATTGGGTGTCATCCCATTGGCCTAATTTGTTGTATTTCTACTGTATTTGATCAGATTCTACGCGTGCGGAGCTTGATTCTCGTGGCAAGGGCATTGCGGAATAGTCGTCGCGTCGTATTGAGGTGAGTAATAGATGTGGGTGATGACCAGCGGGTTCGAAACCCCGGTATACCACTTTGTGACGCTGTATAGCGGCGAGACACGCACACTCTTGAGAGTGCGGGGTCGTTCATGAACTGGAGACTATATATTAGTCCGACCTGTTGATACTATATTATTGGCTATTCTAGAGCCGTCGAACCTCCTTCTCGGATGGTTGTATATATATATATATTGTGATAATGGCCACTCTTGAGCCGAGGAACCCCCTTCTTGGGCGGTTGAGTATACATGTGGGCCGTGAGCCAGTTATTGGATCCCGCGAGGATCGTTGTTATTGTCTTATCATATAGACATGCTAGTTTACTACTAGTCCGCAGCTATTTTCGTTATTATGCTAATTCCAATCTCTGGAACTTGACATTATTGTTTTCCAACTGAAAAAGGATAAAAGAGTTTTCAAAAACTATTTTTGAGCTTGCGAGGCCTGTATCTGCATATTAGTCGACTAGTAGTGGATCGAGCCGCGCGCCGCAGCCGAGATATATGTTGGATCGGACCGCACGCCGCAGAATATCTCTATGAGATGTGCTTGAGGCTGCAGGAGCCCCTCCGAGTCCGAACCCCACGGTGAGCACGGGTACCCAAAATTGGAGTCGGCTACGCGCCGTAGCGGTCATATCATGCATTGCATTGCATTTAGCTACATCTCCTAGCTGTTATGCTATTTGTTGGTATTTGTTGGAACAGGTACGGTGAAGATTGATTCTATGACAGGGTATTCGATTATAGCTTTACATAGTGCTTTATTGCGGATTTCTTATCTCGTGCCTGTCTTACCCTTGTTTATTACCATCGAGTCTGGCGATACTCATTTTACTCCCTCGCACCTGTGTGCAGATCCAAGTACCTCTCGGCAGTGATCCGGTAGCCGCGCGAGGCGACGTTTGTGGATATTCGAGGTAGGTGCGCAGAGTCCGCGGACCCGATATTCCTTCCTACCGTCTTTTGATTTTGTATTGACATTTCTTTCCGCACTTGGTATTTTCGTAAACCTTTATACACTCATGTTCAGTAGAGGCTCATGACTCTTGACCCTTCGGTCTATGGGAGTTGTTGTATTATGGGACTTGGTTTTCCGTTTTCGTTATATGTATCACTGTTATTTCGTAAATTAATATGCTTAAATGGGCTAAAGAGAGCTTCTAGCTACTTGGTCGATTGTGATTGGTCAGGCTGGCTTAGCAATGTGCTGGGCGCCATCACGACCGGATTTGTGGTCGTGACATTAACTTCTAATAATAATTTCACTAACCATTAAAATAAAATTTGCCCAATTAAATAAAAATACGAAAATACATATTTTTGTGATTTTTCTATTTTTGTAAAAATAAACTTAACTATTTCTAAGTACGGGACTAATCCTAAAAATATTAACGCAACATATGAGGTATATATATTTTATTTATTTAATTTGAACAAATAGACATGGGCACGCAAACGTAAACAATAAGAAAAAGAACACGTAATCCACAAATATCGCAAACAAACACAAAGACTCTTTTATTTTGACATTTCGGGAGTAATTCTCGTATAGGGCAAAAATCACGTGCTCACAGGAGGCATATAATACGCCTTTGTTAGAAAGTGCTTTAACCCTAGTGTGAGACTTTCCGGCACGAATCCAGATTTAATCAGCCCCATATGAAATGTGAATCCAGAAAGAAAAAAAAAAGGAGGCATATAATAATAACCATAAAGATGAAATATTAGTTGGTGAAACATGCAATGGAAGCAAGTATATAGTGTCCTCTTGCACTAGTTCAAAAATGGTTATTGAGTCTATTGCCTTCCCCCAAGCATCAGATAGATGTACAAAGGCACATGATATAATCCTCCATTGTGCCATTGAATTGATAAAATATGATGTTGCCACAGAACCTATTGGCAAGTCAATGGGATCGGTGAAGTTAGCCGCTGCGCGGAGGAAGGGGGAGGGATGGGCAATGGTACAACCAAACTCAGATGCCTTATCTACCTTAAGGTTTTAGCCTCACTTTTGAACAAATGTTGGAATAATAGAGTGATGAAAATTCGGACATAGTCATGGTGAGCGGTATATCAGAAACGAGCAGTGACTTGTGCAAATAGAGCCTTGAAATCTGTGGTCGGTGTGCCAGTTCCCTCAGGTTTTGAGGCCAGATCAAGTGCCTTAAATTTAGCTTCCTCATACTCAAGTGCCTGTGAACACAAAAATGCCACGAAGGTTTTGGTTCAGAAGATCGGCAACCAGAGACCAAAGCTATAGGGAGTGAGTCGTAGGCGTGAAGCATTGAAGCTGACCAAAGAAACAGCAAACATCTCGATAGAGTACAAAAAGACCAAAGACCAATGAGTAATATACCTGAATGCAAACTTCTGCAACATCAGCCCTGGCAATGGTTCTTGTTTCTGTCTGAAGAAGTTCATCGTCCTTTCCTACAAGTAGTTCCCTAATACCACCTTCTTTATCTTGTAATCCTCCAGCCCTGAACAAAGAAGAGAAATGAAATGATGATCAAATAATAAATCTAAACCAAAGAGCATAACATGGACATCATAACAAGAATAGTTAAACAATGTCTCGACTGACATTAGAAATGATATATAGCAGGAACCTCAAAATAAATTTACCGCCGTCTGATGAAGATATAAATGTGATTATTCAAGTACAACAACGAGGTAACTACTGAAGTTCATTCAGATTTGCAAGTTATTTCCACATAAGCAATGCTTATCTCCTCCTCCTCTATTTTGAGTCCCGCGAGAGAGGGGCTTTTCTTTATCTACTTGTAACATGGAATCCACGAACAAGCGGAAGCATGATTTAATTGTTTCTTATTGATGACTCTAGTGAAAATTGCAACGTTTTAACAGCTTTCTCAGGTTTGTGATAGTTTATGTAGTTGTCTTATCTTTGAAATTCCACTTCCCAATATTCTACACATGATAGTATTTAATTAGGTAAGTTTGAATTAATTCAGTTCTAGTTTGATTCCGACTTACTACTTTTTATGCAAAGCTAAGTCATACTACCTGTATAATGGTTATGCTTTACTAGATTCGTTATCGTAAGAGTTGAGTTATGTGACCTGCATAGGGATTTCCAACCTTTGGTGAGGGTTAAGGTTCTTGTTCCCCTACCCTTTCTCCTCCAACCCCACCCCCCCCCCAAAAAAAAAAAAAAAAAAAACCTCCATCAACTTATTTTGGTCTAAATGGAGAGTCCCAAAACTACTTCTCACCCTAATTTGCTTCCTCTATATCTATTATGCAGCTCTTTTTTTGATAATATTCATTAAAAATCCTACTAGGAAGAATAAGGGCAGCCCCATCCTTAGACTATCTTCAATATTACACCAAATTCTATTTTGGTGTAATATTTGGTGCTCCAACCCAATACCATATCTTACACCATTTTGGTGTATAAATAGTGTTTCATCAAGTTTGGTGTAACACTATTCATCAATATTTTATTACATAACACTTTTAATTTAACATATTGCGCCGAGGGTCGATTGGAAACAGCCTCTTTGCCCTCTCGGGTAGAGGTAAAACCTGTCTACATATTACCTTCCCCAGACCCCACCTTGTGGTAATATACTGGGTTGTTGTTGTTGTTTTAATTTAACATATTATAAATTTTATTTTTTCATTAAAGTCCTTGATATACCTGATAATTTTTATGTAATTACAATATTAATTTTGTTGTATAATTTTATAAATATAAAATTATAAGTTAAAAGTGTATAAAAAAATATAAACATCACAAAAATGAAAAGTGCAAATATAAAATATAATATGTTGTTAACATATAACATAAAAATAAATATGTAATAAATTAGCGACTCACATAGATTAAAATTGAATATACATTAAATAACATAATAATTAAAAAATTATAACAATAATTTAGTACTCTAATAGGTCGATTCCAGATCCACCAATATCACTAAATTATTGACTATTGAGTGTATGGGACAGAGGATTGTTGAATTTTTAAGTCCGTAATTGTTCTTGTCTAATAAATTCACGAATATTTGGATCATTAATAGAATCAAAATTCAAAAATAAATTTTGGTTTCTTCTTTAAATTCTTTGACTTTTAAAGCTCTATCTTTTATCTCCATATCTCGTTGCACTTGACTTTGTCAACAACTCAACAAGCCACTTGACTTTGTCAACAACTCAACAAGTCGATTATTTTCTGATTGGAACCATTTTCATAGTAGATGAAAGACCTTCATCGATTTTTCTCTTTATTTTTGCTTTCTTCAACCCAATAGGTCGTTCTGATGATGTGGAATCACCTGCAACATCCTCATTCAAATTTAGTGAAAATGATGGTAAGTTAGGAGAAGATACTAGACGTGAATCAGGAGTAAGATTCACAGGCTCCGATGATATATAAGAAGAGCCTTGCTTTCGAACTTCTTTTCTTCCACCATCGACATCTTTAAACTTCTCAAAATCCTTTAATATATCCCACACATGATCAAAGTTAAAACCATTTTTGGAGTTCGGATCTTGCATAAGTAAACATTTTGCTTGATTAATATGCAATATTTTAAAAAAAAATATTGAAGGGAAACTGTAAGTATATACAAATAAAGTATAAGTAATTACAAAATAAATACTCACACTATCTTTATCATAAGCACCACTAGGATGCAAATTTTCAACTTGACGTATACAACCATTTAATTTTCTTATAGCCTTCTTAATAACTTGAATTCAAGATTGTAACGATCTTTTATGTTGCGATACTCCCAACACTCATCCTTTGCATTATTATATGCTTCTTCCACTCGACCCCAAAAATAATCTCTAGATTTATGTACACCCGTTATTGAATCTTGAGAAACATCTAAATAAACTTTGCATAATAGCATATCTTCATTGGTAGGGTATCATGTAGTAGGGGTAGGTATCGGTCGGTTCGGTTTAGCGTATATGTGATCGGTTTACAAATATGGTAAACCGATAACCGAACTGATAAGATATCGATTATCGATTAATCGGTCATTATTGGTTCGATTGTTGATTTACCTAATAAAATAACTCAATCTAGGGTTAAGCAAAAAAGAAAAAACAATACACATATAGTAAACTAATTTTGTTGAGAATTGTAGAACAATTTCACTTCAATACTGTCGTAATAAATGGAAACCCTACTATTGGTATTGAAACAATTTGACAACATTTCTAGTTTCCAAGAAGAACAAAGAACCAACTTTCCAGTTTCCAACACTACAAACATCAACATAATGTTGCTGCTGAGCACAAAATCTGCAACTAATATTCACATATTGAAGTAGTCAAGAATGGTAGCAATTTATAGAATCAAACAACAGATCAAATTCAAGTAGTAATTTCGTTAATCCTTGTTGGGTTATTGTTTAAACCATTAACATAATTGCCAAACCGAGGCCCGAACCGATAATCCAATAGTGAAAAAATTCTAAACCGTTACCAAACCGTTAACCTAATAACCCAATTCCAATAACCCAATAAATAACTGTTCGGGTTATCGGTTTTACCCGATATATGCCCAGCCCGATTGTGATGATCCGGTGCGTCGTTACGTGAGTTATAGTCCCGTTTTCCCCGTTATATGCTTGTTCATGTCTCAATATATGTATTTGGTGAATTTGAGTCAATTAGGATGAGTTTGGTAGGAAATGGGATAACTAGTCTCTTTGATGAAGGAATAGTTTGAAAAATCAACCGGATGTTGACTTGTGAGTTAGAGGGCTCGGAATCGAATTCTGATGGTTCGGTTAACTTCGGGGGATGATTTGTGACTTAGAAAAGCGATCGTAATTGAATTTGGAGGTCCGGTGTAGAAATAGGCTTGAATTGGCGAAGTTGGAATTTTGGCGAATTCCGGTCGATAGGTGAGATTTTGATTCGGGAGTTGGAATGGGATTCCGACAGTTGCAGTAGCTTCGTTAGGTGATTTTGGATATGTCTGCAAATTTTTAGGTCATTCGGGCATCGTTTGGTCGGGTATTTGATTGGATGTTGGTTTCGGAAGTTTTAGTTGAAACTTAGGCTTGAATCCCCCTTGATTTGATAATTTTTGTCTTCAAGGATGTGTTTTTATGATTGGAACAAGTTCGTATCGTATTTTGGAGTAGGTTGGTGGTTTTGGTTGAGGTCCCGGGGGCCTCGGGATGATTCCGGGGGGTCCAAACGGATCATTTTTTATTAAGTTGGAGATCAGGTTTGCTGTCATAACTGCTGCAGATTTTTGTTACGCGATGAGGTTCACGCGAACGCGTAGAGTAATATGGAGAGCATGGGAATTTGTGCCTTCGCGTTCGCGAAGGAGGGGATGCAAACACGTAGGTGTAGGAACTAGTGAATTGCGTTCGCGGTAGGCCGCCCGCGTTCGCGTAGAGTGGGAAGAGTTGACCATCGCGTTCGCGTCCGCGTCCGAGGGATATGCGTTCACGTAGAGTAAAATGGACTGAAACCGGATTTGTTCATCGCGAACGCGTGAATGGCATTGCGTTCGCGTATAAGAAATATTATCTAGACAGAAGGTTTTTTAAAGAAATTTCAGTCGCGAACCCCCTCATAATTTCCTCCATTTTTGCACACCTTGAGAGCTAATTGATAGAATTTGAAGGAGATTTCATCGAGAAGTGATTGGAGGTGAGTCTCGTGGTCTTAATACATCATTTAATCAAAGAATCTTCCATTAATACTCTGAATTTGGGGATAAATTGAGGAAGTTAGGGCTTGGATTTTTGCTATGTAAAATTGGGATTTGGCGGCTCATTTGAACTCTGATTTTGATAAATTTTATATGCACAGACTCGTGGAGAGACGAGGATTCCGAAAATGTGAATTTCGTAGTTTTTCGAGAAATGGGCCCGGGGCTCGAGTTTTGGCAACTTCGTGTTTTTGGGTGTTTTTCAAGTCATTTCGATTGGTTTATGATCATTAGCCTATTTTGATGTATTCTTATTGGTTTTGATCAGATTTTAGCACTCGAGGAGGTCCATTTGCGAGGAAAGCGCAAGACGAGATAGGATTTTGGCCGGTTCGAGGTGAGTGGTCATGAATGATATACTGAGAGTTTGAAACCCCGTATTTGCACTATATGGTGCTATGTTGAGATGAAACATGTGTCATGTGATGAGCGTGGTGACATTGTGACTGGGGATTCAGACTTAGTCCATCTCGATTGATGGTTTAGTGTACTTATTGACTGAGACTGAGCTTATATTTGTATATTTGGGCTAGTTGCTATGTTTTGGGCCTTGTGCGAATATGTAGAACATTAGGGAAGCCCGTGGAGCTAAATGACCCCTATACCTGTTGAGCACATACTCTCAGTCGTACTCTTAGCTGTAAAGCATAACATGAACCGGTATTAGAAATGTACTTTAAGAATACCTAGGGTTGAATACACTGTTCCAGCTGAGTGGGCCCGTGAGACCAAGTCTATATTGACTGAGAGGGGTCGAGGACCCATAGCGAGGTATTTGATATATACCGGATCGGGCTGCACGTCGCAGTAGTATATACATATATATGTATTGGATCGGACAGCACGCCGCAGTATTATATATATGATATATATATGGATCGGACTGCACGCCGCAATATTATATATATATATATATGGATCAGACTGCACGCCGCAGTATTATAGCGCTTGGGCTGAAGTAGCCCCTCCGGAGTCTGCACACACCCCCAATGAGCGCAGTTACTATTATATTGGATCGGGATGCATGCCGCAGCATTATATCTATTATATTGGATCGGACTGCACGCCGCAGCATTATATCTATTATATTAGATCGGGCTGCACGCCGCAGCACTATATATATTATATTGGATCGGGCTGCACGCCGCAACAGTATTGGCAAGGATCAGGCTGTGCGCCACAGCAGTGTTAGATAATTGTGGGACAGTAGTAGACTCATACTGGATTTTCCTCCTTAGAGATGTCCTTACCTGTACTGTTACTTTTAGAACTGTTAGGTTTTCTTACCTATTACTCACTGAGTTGGAATACTCACTCTACTCCCTGTATTTTGTGTGTAGATTCAGGGATCCAGGAGACTAGTTGATATCTTGATGCTGCATCAGATTAATCGCGGAGTTATCGAGGTAGTTGTCGGCGTCCACAGGACCCGATTTCTCCTTTTCGTTATCTCTTGTATTTCTGCTCTAGACTTGGTTGTATAGAATTTATTCTGTTGTTAGAGGCTTAGACTTGTGACACCGGATCTGTTAGGCTGCTATTTCAGTTGTTTTGATTTCCGCACTCTTATCATTATTATGAAAACAGGATATTTTACTTAAATTGGAATATCTTAAATAATAATTGGATTGGTTAACGGGTAATGGTCGGGCTTGCCTAGCAATGTGTTGGGCGCTATCGCGACCGAGGTTTGGGTCGTGACACCGATCTTGTAGATCGAGTTGACATTTTTTTAAAGTGATTAGAGGAAAACTGGATTATATGGTTACGAAAAAACAAAAACCGACTTCGTATGGATGGGTATGTTGGCACTTTAATATATATAGATATAAGTAGAGCCAAAAATATACATAATACTTAGATTTCATCTCGACCTCAACCGTTGGATGGATTTCATCCTAATCTCAACCATCGGATGGATTTCATCCTTGTCTCAAATTTATCTTTAGGTAAAATATCTCTACACATTCTTCAATGTGTAGAGATAAAGTAGACATACTTATCGACTGAATAATAATAGGATGAATTTTATCTTGATCTCAACCGTCGGATGAATTTTATCCTTTATCTCAAATTTTTTTTAGGTAAATATCTCTACACATTCTTCAATGTATAGAGATAAAGTAGACACAATTATGAAGAGATAATAATATGATAGATTTTATCTTGATCTCAACCGTCCGATGGATTTCATCCTTATCTCAAATTTATTTTTATGTAAAATATCTCTATACGTTCTCTAATGTATAAAAGTGTACATCATTTAGGAAAATAACTCTGGATTTCCGGTTCATTTCAAAGCCTATTCTCATTTGTTGTGAAAATGAATTTCTATACTGGAGGTTCATCTAATAATAATGATGAAAACTCCTCTTCACCATTATCATCTATAAATTTAGATGATACTACTGCAGAAGAGCATCAAGTAATCTTGCAAAATATTTGCATGAACAACTATATGTTGCAGCATTTGCAAGATATCAAAATAATGAAGTTTTCAGAGTTGGCTCCATTCCAGGTCATTTGGTAATGAATCGAGATTGTGAAGCAGCTGATAATAATTTATTTTTCGGATAATCCACACTTTAATGACGATATGTTTTGTCGTCGATATCAGATATCCCGGAATTTGTTCCTTCATATTGTTGATGCAATTAAAGCTTATGATGCGTACTTCAAACAACGCGTTGATGCGATGGGTAGATTTGGATTATCTACTCTACAAAAAATCACAGTTGTGTTTAGGATATTGGCATTAGGTTGGCAAACCGTATGCCAACCGTATTCTAAATTTAGAATGCGATGGGTAGACTTGGATTATTATCTGCTGGCAAACCGTATTCCAACATTCAAAAGATATTTTACCTAAAGTAAATTTGAGATAAGGATGAAATTCATCCGACGGTTAAGATCAAGATAAAATTTATCCTATTATTATCTGGTCATAATTGTGTTTACTTTATCTCTATACACTGAAGAATGTGTAGAGATATTTTATCTAAAAATAAATTTAAGATAAGGATGACATTCATCCAACGGTTAAGATCAAGATAAAATCTATCCTATTATTATTCGGTCAATAACTGTGTTTACTTTATCTCAACATATTGAATAATGTGTAGAGATATTTTACCTAAAGATAAACATGAGATAAGGATGAAATCCATACGATGGTTGAGATTAGGATGAAATCCATCCGGTTGAGATCAAGATGAAATCTAAGTATGTATTATGTCAATTTTTTGCTCTACTTATATCTATATATATTAAAGTGCCAACATACCCATTCATATGAAGTTGGCTTTTGTTTTTCCTTAACCATATAATCTGTTTTTCCTCTAGTCACTTGCAAAAATGTCCATTCGATCTACAGGATACCCTACCAATGAAAATATGCTATTATGCCAAGTTTATTTAGATGTTTCTCAAGATTCAATAACAGGTGTACATCAATCTAGATATCATTTTTGGGGTCGAGTGGAGGAAGCATACAATAATGCAAAGGATGCGTGTTGGGAGTATCACAACAGAAGATCGGTGCAATCTCGAATTCAAGTTATTGGGGAGGCTATAAGAAAAATTAAATGGTTGTGCACGTCAAGTTAAAAATTTGCATCCTAATAGTGCTTCAGATAAAGATATTGTGAGTATTTATTTTGTAATTATTTATACTTTATTTGTATATATTTACTTACCGTTTCTCTTCAATTTTTTTTTCAATATTGCAGATTAATCAAGCAAAATGTTTACTAATGCAACATCCGAACTACAAAATAGGTTTTAAATTTGATTATGTGTGGGATATGTTGAAGGATTTTGAAAAGTGTAAAAATGTCGATGCTGGAAAAAAAAAGTTCGAAAGCAAGACTCTTCTTATATATCATCGGAGTGTGAGACTCCTACTCCAGATTCACCTCTAGTATCATCTCCTAACTTATTATCATTTTCACTAAATTGAATGAGGATATTGAAGGTGATTCCACATCATCAAAACGACCTATTGGGTTGAAAAAAGCAAAAATGAAGAGAAAAATCGATGAAGGTCTTTCATCTGCTATAAAAATGGTCCAATCTAAAAATAATTAGCTTGTTGAGTTATTGGCAAAGTCAAGTGCAGACAGGAAGCGAGATATGAAGATAAAAGATAGAGCTTTGAAACTAAAAGAAGAAAGTAAATTTTATTGTCGAATTTAGATTCTATTGAGGATCTAAATATTCTTGAATTTATTCGACAAGAAAAAATACGGATAAAAGAAGTCAACAATTTCAACAACCACAACAATCCTCTGTCTCGTACACTCAATATTTTTAATGAGATTGGTGGATCTAGAATCGACCGACTAGAGTACTAAATTATTGTTATAATTTTTTAATTATTATGTTATTTAGTGTATTTCAATTTTAATCTATGTGAGTCACTAATTTATTAAATATTTTTTTTACGTTATTTATCAACAACATATTATATTTTACATTTGCACTTTTCATTTTGTGATGGTTATATTTTTTATACAATTATAACTTACAATAAAATTAACTTACAATTTTATATAAAACTAATATATACGAATATTAATTTATAAAAATTACACAACAAAATTAAGATGTAGAACTAATATTATAAAGATATTACATAAACAATAATTAGGTATATTAGGCTAAATGAAACAAGTAAAAGTTATAATATGTTAAATTAAAAGTGTTATATAATAAAAATTAATAATAAAATATTGATGAATAGTAATGGTGTTGATGAATAGTGTAACACCATTTGGTGTAACACTATTCACACACCAAAATGGTGTTGGGTTGGAGCACCAAAAACCCAAATATTACAGCAAAATAGGATTTGGTGTAATATTTAGTGTAAGGTTGGAGATGGTCTAAAGGAGCAGCTTTGAATTAACAAGAACCAAATTCAAAGTGTTTCTGTTTCAGTAGGCTCAAACAGATATTTATAGAAATATTTAATTGAACAAACCTTATAATTGTGTAAGGAATACCAGAGTCAGCCAAGTATTGTTCAGCCTTTCTCTTCCAGACCTGTAACCTTCACACAAGTTAGTCCGGCAGAACTTTTCGATGAAAACAATTCCAACAAATAAAGCAGGTCAAAAGGAAAAAGGTAATAACTATTTTAAGAACCATCGACTAAAACCTGCCAGCAATTAAAATTCTTGAATGCACGTGAAATTACATTTTTTGCCTTAAGCATAACTGAGAAGTAGCAGTACCCGTCTAAGATGCAAGCAGCGGCTAATTTAGCAAGAAAAGTTCAGGTAAGATGGCCATTAAAATGGCAAAAAGAACACAACTACGCTTCAGTCCCAAAAAGTTGGGTTGGTAATATGAATCCTCACTTACAATTTTTTCTTCTATCTACGTTCATCTCAGGCCAAAATAATAGAAAAATAAAGGAAAAGAGTAGAGTAACAAACCAGTATATTTCCGTTTCCAATACTGTTCAAGGGGTGGTTAGGATTTGTCCCTCCCATTGAACCAACTAGCACGATCTGCTTCACACCAGCAGCTTTAGCTGTAAACATGCAAAATGTATATCTAAGATAAACAGAGAGCATCCTATATCCAGTAGCAATAGTGTCAAAAATGACTCCTTACCAGCATCTATTTGGTTCTTCTGGCCAATCCAGTCTACCTACAAATACAAAGTCAGCATTTTTTGTGTTAGACAAAGACAACTACAAGCCTGAGGACATGAGTAGCCATAGCTTTCTATACATGTTCAGGATATGCCCCATCCTCAAAATAGAATTCCGGTCTTCCACCTTGAGTTGGATCAAACCCAGGCTTCATTTTTGGCACAGCACTTGTAAGAATAACAAGAGCATCAATACCTTGTATGGCAGGAATAATACTCTCAGTATCCCTGATATCACCAATATAAACATCATCGGCACCGCCAATTTTTTGTTTGCTTTCCTCCGTTCTAACCAATCCTCTCGCTGTATATTTCTCTGACCTCTCCTTCAACTTCTTATAAACAATTGATCCTACAATGTAAACAACTTGTTAATGAGGGAGCCGTGAAATTGTTTGATCGTGAGAGGAACAGGAATAGCTCAATTTACATCATACTCTAAAGCTCATGGCCACTTGACTTCATTGATTCTAGCATTAGTCATTTACTAAGAAGCCTAAGAAGCAAAATTCAAAGAATAGTTGTTGCTTTGTACATTCTTGAAAGCTATAACGAACCTCCTCAATAGATTTGAGAAGCAATGCTTATAGGACAATCCATATATTACTGTTGCAAGACTTCAATGCAAAAATAATCTAACTGCTTGGGCTCGATTACTGTTGCAAGACTTCAATGCAAAAATAATCTAACTGCTTTCTTCTTTTAGAGTACACTTTTTTGAAGGGAGAAAAAGGGAAAGACAAAATGTTCTAGTACAATATGTATCACCGGATTTCCATTCAACTGCTTTTTTATATCCACCGAAAACCTGCTACTTCTCACCAGCACAGTATAGGTATGGTGTAACTCAGTCCACCAAGGGTTAGACAGATGGGAAGAAATAACTAATTCTTTTTTTTTTTTTTGTCTCGAATTGGATTTGAACCCGTGGGATTTTACTTTCCATCCACTTAATTGACCAGTAGGCTAAGCCCTTTTATGAATACAATTGTGTAATCATCATGTGCCTTAGTTAGGTATCCTTATGATCATGCTCATACAAATTTCAATGCCTCAATCCCACATAACCCCTTAAAATTACTACCAACAAAAAAATCCAAAATCATAACCAGAATTCCCCAGAATTAGACCCCACAAACTGCATATATACTGAATTAACACCCCATAGCCAAAGATTAGCAGTGGTTACAGCAGTACTCCACATTCAACAATTTAAAATTTTCAGAAAATGAAGATTACATATGTAAATGCTCTAAAACCTTTGAGCAATGAATGAATGTATCAAAATCAAGAAACCCCAAAAAAGGCAAAAAGGAAAATTTACCAGTTCTGCCACCAGCACCAGTAACAAGAACAGTACTTGTGTTCAAATCAGCCATAGCCAAAACTGAGAATTTGCTAAATTTCTTGTTTTTCTTTGGAAATGAAACGAATGATGAGGTAGTTGCTAGAAGTGAGGACAACTCTGGATGTCTATGATTTACCAAACTTAATTTATGGCATTGGTAAGGTGATACACGTGTCAAGGCAGCCATTTTTATGGCAAGAAAATTTTAGTCCAATATTCAAGAATCAAGTATATAGTATGTGAACTTAAGAGGTGATACTCGAACCAACGTTGGTGTTATTTTGTTCTATTTTATTGATTAGTAGGTAGTTGGGATTATTGTACATTTTCTTATCCATTTGTCAGATTTCCGTGTGACCAATCACCTTATCAACTACTCGTATTTGGCATTGCATAAGCCTATTTTTTAGCATTTGGCATACATACCCAAAATTTAAAATTTAATAACCTTCTCTCTCTTCTAATGATCTCAGTATAATAGTGTGGCATCATTTGAATAAGAATACCATTAGTGGTTAAAAGTGCCTTGATATATGGCTTCGAGCCAAGTTGGGGAGGTTGTTATTGATTAACTGATTGCACCGTTGTGTGTCATGTTGGTTCTGTCTCAAAGTATATTTGCGAATCAGTTCTGGTCGCGAAAATTGAGCCGAGAATGGCGAGGGTGAAGGAAAATTTTGATAAAGGTTGTATAATGCATCGTAGATGTGAAGGAATATTAGGATGTTTGAGTTGCTGTTGATAAAGAATGCTCACTGCATAGAGAAGAAAAATGGTTATTTGTATCTGTATGAAATCATGTGTGGTGTCATAGTATTAATAAGGCACAAGTGGTTCTGTTCATTTAGGGCAGGTGATTTACAACTGAATACGAGTGAATGACTCTCGCGAGAATGGTATTACTGTGTTCAAGGTTTTGCATATGACAATCAGGTGTTTTAAGTTTGTGTATGTGGCTAGAGACTCTCTTTTCATTAGAAGAGATCAAGACTTGTGCTATGTTATCTGATTATGGGATTCTCTGTATCCGTATTTGGAAGGTAATGGTAACGAATTCTGATTCACAGGAAGTTCCTCAAGTAATGTATTCTGGAGTGTGGTATTTCTGGGAGACGTTTGAGAGGGTATTCGGTGGCCTATGGGTCTTAGACAGTATGGTCTTATGTCCGAGTCTCATGTGGTAAACCTGAGTTGAGGTATTGTGGTGCTACAGTAAAGGCTAATATTAAAATAAAGACGAATCAGAAAGGAAATTGGGTAAACGGAACAACTTGATAATGAACCAAAACGGTATGATAAGGATACAATTAAATTCCTGGTATGTGTTCGAAGTAATGAGTCTTGCAGGTATTGTGCAATAAAGCTCTTGCGTGCTGGCAGTTTGCTTAGCTTGGTTTGGGTAAAAGGGACTTAGTCCTGGCAGTTCATATTGTGCAATGGAATTGGGAGAAGGAGTTCTTCATGTGTGTTTACCGTGATTTGAAGATGAGTATATTTCCTATGGGTATGCAAAGTGTGGAATGTGTAATAATTTTTCTCCTATATGAGATCATGAAAGTCATTGACTAGTTGAGTGTGTCGATGTCTACGGCGCAGGAGAGAGATATAAATCCTCATGTTATCTGGGTATGGGATGGTCTATGTGTTACAATATGGAAAATTTAGATTTGCGTGTTCAATATTTTGGTTGAGTCCCTAATATAATGGAAGTCATTAAATTCTTGAGTAGCAATGGCAGCTGCAAGTGATTTAAGAATCGATCTTTCTGGTGATTAAGGAGAAATGGTACTGCTATTCTAGTGATTTGGCAGGGTATACGGTCAAAAAGGGCAAGGTAATGTAAACTGATAATATCTAGTGGTATTGTGATATTCTCTTGTTGGATCGACTGTGATGATTGAGTTGTTGATGGCATAGGGAAAGTTCTAAATGGCTTTCGTGGTGTGAATGGATGCTTGATGTGTGTTATGTATTCGTACGGTGGAGTGTGGAATCAGGCATAGTGATTCATGTGTTATATATGTGTTAAAGACTAGAAGTTCTCGTAATCCGCCTATGCAGTGGTTGTATATTGTGTGTATCGGCACCATTTAGTGGTTATTGGAAATTGGAAGTCCTAGTGGCTCTCTCTTTGCTTGATATGATGAATTTGGGTTATGATATTTGATTGCAGACTGGTTGTCTTAAGTTGTCTAGACTAATGTGATATGGACTATATCGAAAAATGCCACAAATTGCGTAGAGTGCATCAGATTATGTTCTAGCTGGGTATTTGTACCCCAGGACCAGCAGACGGCTAGCAGGTATTGCTTTGTCCGTTGGGCCTTCGTGGCGGATGCCAGTGCAGAGGTTTCTACCATTGATTCAGTTCCGATATTGAGGAACTTTGTCGGATGCGTTTCTTGTGGCCGAGCTTGAGGCTATATATGTTTATTGTAATGAGCAATTTGACTCGATGTGCATTTTCTTTTGCGAGATTTATGTGTGGATTGGGTGGCACGCTGCCACAAGTTATTTGGATCGGATGGCATGCCGCCACGGGTATGGTATCTGGATCGGGTGGCACGCCGCCACGGGTATGTTATTTGGAGCGGGTTGCACGCCACAACAGTGTGATGTGGAGAATAGTTTTCTATATATTACCTTGTATACAATACTTCCTAATTTCTGAGGAAAGTCCGTATTGGGTATTGCTCGGCGAATGGCGCATCGGTTGTGTCTTTATAAGATTTGATAGCATATATTAATTGTTTCACCGTGGGTGAGATTGATTGCTTGAGTTCAGACCTAAATCTGTGCGTGGCTAACCGTTTTGAGCATGGTGACTTGAGGTGCTTCATGAGTAATAGTGTTTGGATAGAATCATGAGTTGTGGCAAGGCCGCGTGATGTTAGGAGGATTCAGGTACTCTAATTCTATGATGTGAGACTAGATCTCAGTTTTGTGTTGTGATGGTACTGAGGAATTTGAATTACAGCTCTTTGGTGTGAGTCAGTTGTCATGATTCGAGTGTGTTTAGATCGTTTCTTATTGGAGCCAGTGTTGTGTTTGTCGTGGCTCAGGCCGATGAGGAGGTGTCATATCACCAGTGTGGTGTGTTATAATCGAAATGATCGTTGGAGTCATTAATGAGTGCGAACATATGTGATTTCAGCTGGTTAGAAAGGTAATATCGAGGTTTGGCTCCAAAATTTGTTGTAGTATTAGTCAAAAGAGAAATGGATTCATGAATGGTTGACATGAGAGATGGGTTCAGTATATCGCGTGTTTCAGTCACGGTGGGCAGTATATGAAGGTGTTGGAATAAGACTTTAGCTAATGAGAAAGATTTTTCTGTTAGTATTTGGCTATTGTAGCCAATTGCTGTGAACGGATGCCATCATCTCGAGTGTTTGGGTTGTGTAGTATATTATATGATCCCACCTGGAGTGGCATGTATGGGTTATTTTAGTTGTTTCTGGTTTATTCTAAGTACAAACGTGGGGTTCTGATCTGGTATGTGTGATTTAGGGAAGTGCAATGTGGTTTATGGTTTGGATGGGCTGTGAAATTCCAGCTATATTGTGTTATCGGACTTATGTTAGATAGGGTGACATGGGATCACCCCGAGTATATGCTTGGTAAGATCATTTAACTATTGGGTTGCTTCTAGTACAACTCTAGTTACGCTCGAGGACGAGCGTTTGTTTAAGTTGGGGGAGAATATGACGACCCGGTCCCTCGTCACATGAGTTACCGCCTCATTTTCTCCGTTATATGCTTGTTCATGTTCCAATATATGTGTTTGGTTAATTTGAGTCAATCCGGATCGAGTTTGGTAGGAAATGAGACAAATAGTCTCTTTGATGAAGGAATAGTTTGGAAAAGTCAACCGGATGTTGACTTGTGAGTTAGAGGGCTCGGAATCAAATTCTGATGGTTCAGTTAGCTTCGGGGGATGATTTGTGGCTTAGGAGAGCGATCAGAATTGAATTTGGAGGTCCAATGTAGAAATAGGCTTGAATTGGTGAAGTTGAAATTTTGGCGAATTCCGGTCGATAGGTGAGATTTTGATCTTAGAGTCAGAATGGAATCTCGACGGTTGCAGTAGCTTCGTTAGGTGATTTTGGATATGTATGCAAATTTTCAGGTCATTCGGATATCGTTTGGTCGGGTTTTTGATTGGATGTTGGTTTCAGAAGATTTAGTTGAAACTTAGGCTTAAATCTGGCTTAATTTGATGATTTTTGTGCCTATTGATATGTTTTTATGATTGGAACAAGTTCGTATCGTGTTTTGGAGTAGGTTGGTGGTTTTCGTTGAGGTCCCGGGGGCCTCGGGGTGAATGGGTCCAAACGGACCATTTTTGGCTAAGCGAGAGATCAGGTTTGCTGTCATAATTGGAGCAGATATTTGTTCATCAAGAAACATTTCAGTCGCGATTTCATTGATATTTTCCTCTATTTTTGAGTACCTTGAGAGCTAAGTGATAGAAATTGAAGGGAATTTCATCGGGAAGTGACTGAAGGTAAGACTCGTGGTTTTAATACATCATTTTATCGAAGAATCTTCCATTAATTCTCTAAAATTGGGTATAAATTGAGGGAGTTAGGGCTTGGATTTTTGCTATGAAAAATATGATTTGCCGGCTCATTTGAAGTCCGATTTTGATAAATTTCATATGAACGGACTTGTGGCGAGATAAGGATTCTGAAAATGTGACTTTCATAATTTTTGGCAACTTCAAATTTTTGGGTATTTTTCGAGTCCTTTCGATTGGGTTATGATTCATTGGCCTATTTTGATGTATTCTTATTGGTTTTTGATCAGATTTGGCACCCGAGGAGGTCGATTTATGAGGAAAGCGTAAGGCGAGCTAGGACTTTTGCCGGTTCGAGGTGAGTGGTAGTAATCAATGATATACTGAGGGTTTGAAATCCAGTATTTGCACTATACAGGGCTATGTTGAGATGAAACATGCGTCATGTGACGAGCGTGTTGATATTATGACAAGGGATTTGGACTTGGTCCTTCCCGATTGATAGTTTACTGGGTTTATTGACGAAGAGCTTATATCTGTATAATTGGATTAGTTGCCATGTTTGGGGCCTTGTGCCGATCTGTAGAACCTTTGGGAAGCCTGTGGAGCTAAATGACCCTAATATCTGTTGAACACGTACTCTCAGTCGTACTCTTAGCTGTATAGCATGATATGAATCAGTACTAGAAGTGTACTCTAAGTGAGAATACCTAGGATTCAATACCCTGATCTAGTTGAGTGGGCCCGAGAGGCCAAGTCTATATTGACTGAGAGGGGTCGAGGACCCATAGTGAGGTATTGATATTTGTTGTAATTGGACACACGCCCCACCATATCAAACCAACCATATTGTCACGACCCCAAATCCGGTCGTGATGGCGCCTAACACATTGCTAAGCCAGCCCGACCAATCAATATCAACAACGGAGCTAGAAGCTCTCTTTAACCCATTTAAGCATTTCAAAATATGAAACAATAGTAATACTTATACCAACGGCGGGGAGACCAAGTCCCAAAATATACTAACTCCCATAGACCAAAGGGTCAAGAGTCATGAGCCTCTACTGAACATGAGTGTATAAAGGTTTACAAGGTACCAAGTACAGAAAGAAAAGTCAATACAAAATCAAGAGACAGTAAGAAGGAATATCGGGTCCTGCGGACTCTACAGCTACCTCGAATATCCACAAATGTCGCCTCGCACAGCTATTGGATCACTGCTCTGAGAGGTACTCGGATCCGCACACGAGGTGCGAGGAGTAAAATGAGTACTGCCGGACTGAGTGGTAATAAACAAGGGTAAGACAACGGAGATAAGAAATCCGCAATAAAGCACTATGTAAAACTATAATCGGCTACCCTGTCATAGAATCAATATTCACTGTACCTGTACCAACAAATACCAATATATAGCATAACAGCTAGCAGATGTAGCTAAATGCAATGCAATGCATGATATGACCGCTACGGCGCGTAGCCGACTCCAATTTTGGGTACCCGTGCTCACCGTGGGGGTTTAGACTCCGGAGGGGCTCCTACAGCCCAAGCACATCTCATAGAGATTTACTCGCGGCGTGCGGCCCGATCCAACATATATATCTCGCCTGCGGCGCGCGACCGATCTACTACTTAGTCGACTAATATGCGAGATATGACCTCGCAGGCTCAAAAGTAGTTTTTGAAAACTCTTTTATCATTTTTCGATTGGAAAACAAGTAATATCAAGTTCCGGAGATTGGAATTAGCATAATAACAAGAATAGTTGCGGACTAGTAGTAAACTAGCATGTCTATATGATAAGACAATGATAACGATCCTCGTGGGATCCAATAACTAGCTCACGGCCCACAAGTATACTCAACCGCCCAAGAAGGGGGTTCAACGGCTCGAGAATAGCCAATAATACAGTATCAATAGGTCGGACTAAGCCATAGTCCCCAATCACAATCGACCTCGCACTCACAAGAGAGTACGTATCTCGCCGCTATACGACGTCACAAAGTGGTATACCGGGGTTTCGAACCCGCTGGTCATCACCCACATCTATTACTCACCTCAATACGGCGCGACGACTACTCCGCAATGCCCTTGCCACGAGAATCAAGCTCCGCACGCGTAGAATCTGATCAAATACGGTAGAAATACAACAAATTAGGCCAATGGGACGACACCCAATCAAAACAACACAATTTACATCAAAATTCCCAAAGTTGTCAAAATCCGACTCTCGATACGCTTGTCGAAAAATCACGAAAGTCACATATTCAGAACCCTCATCTCAATACGAGTCTAAGCATATCAATTTTACCAAATTCGGACTCCATTTGCCCATTCAAAACCTTGATTTTCTAAAGTTCAAGCCTGGGGCTAAATCCTCCATAAATTACCCCAAATTCCTCCATTTTCATGATATAATTGCATAATATTACCAATACTAATCATAGTTTAAGTCCATAGTTGATTACCTGATGATTTCCCTTGAGTTTCTCTTCAAAATCGCCCAAATCGCCTCTAAAGCCGAGACCCAAATGTGTGAAATGTTTCTGAAATTTTTCTAACTTCTGATACACTTAACTCCCGGCGATTTTCGCTTCTGCGGATAGAATTCCGCTCCTACAAGTCCGTATCCGCGACCAGAGGGTCGCTTCAGCGGTACCAGGCCTAGCCGGCCAATTCCGCTTCTGCGAGAAAAGGACCGCTTATACGCGTCCGCTTCCACGATCGAACCTCTGCTTCTGCGAAAACTCCCGCTTCTGCGCACAAGAGTCCGCTCCTGCGGACTCGCCCAGGCGGTCAAGAATCCGCTTCTGCGGACCTTCCCATTTTCCATCTAGTCCGCTTCTGCGATCACTGACTCGCACCCGCGATGCCGCTTCAGTGGAAAGGATTCCGCTTCTGCGATGCCTAGCGCTCCTGCGCTCCTCGGTCCGCTCCTGCGGACTCGCCTCCGCGCCCACTTTTCCGCAGGGGCAAAAATGACAGAACCAGAACACTTCAACCTGCAATTTCCATGATTTTCTTCCGTTTAACCATCCGAAAACACCCCGATGCCCCCGGGACCCCAACGAAAACCACCAACATACCCCAAAACACGATACGAACTTGTTCCAATCATAAAAACACCATCCTAAACATTAAAATCACCAATTGCACATGGATTCAAGCCTAAATTCCTTAAAACATTCCGATTTACACAATCAATATAAAACCCGACCAAACGACGTCCGAATGACCTGAAATTTTGCAGGCACATCCAAAATCACCCAACGAAGCTACTGCAACTGTCGGAATTCCATTCCGACCCTCGGATCAAAATCTCACCTACCGTTCGGGTTTCGCCAAAATTCAACCTTAGCCAATTCAAGCCTATTTCTACACCGGCCTCCAAATTCAATTCCGATCGCTCCCCTAAGTCACAAATCACCTCCCGGAACTAACCGAATTATTAGAATCTGATTCCGAGCCCTCTAGCTAAATAGTTAACTCCGGGTTGACTTTCCTTATTCAAGTCTCCTTCATAAAGGCTATATGCCTCATTTTCAATCCAATTCACTCCTAACTCACCCGATAGACTCTAACACCGATATAAAATCGTAAAACATGTTTTTACAACATAACGGGGTGGTAATTCCCGTGACGACGGGCCGGGTCGTCACATTCTCCCCCTCTTAAGCAAATGCTCGTCCTCGAGCGGGTCAAGAAACATACCTGAAGTCTCAAACAAATGAGGATATCTGCTACGCATCTCCCGCTCGACCTCCCAAGTGGCCTCCTCCACGGGTCGACCTCTCCACTGAACCTTAACTGATGCAATCTCCTTAGACCTCAATTTTCTCACCCGCCGTCCCAAAATGGCAATAGGCTCCACATCATAGGATAGATCACCATCAAGCTGAATGGTGCTGAAATCTAATACATGAGACGGATCTCCGATGTACTTCCGGAGCATAGACACATGGAATACTGGATGAACGCTGGATAAGTTGGGCGGCAAGGCCAACTCATATGCCACCTCTCCAACTCTCTTAAGTATCTCAAAAGGACCAATGTACCCGGGACTCAACTTTCCTTTCTTCCCAAACCTCATGACACCCTTCATAGGTGAAATCTTCAACAATACTCGTCACCAACCATGAAAGACAACTCTCGAACTCTACGGTCCGCATAACTCTTCCGACGAGACCCGTGCCGTACGAAGCCTCTCCTCGGATCAACTTTGCTCTATCCGGAGCATCCCGGACTAACTCGGTCCCTATGAATCTAACCTCACCGGGCTCAAACCATCCCACGGGGGATCTAACACCGCCCGCCATACAATGCCTCATACGGGGCCATCCGAATACTCGACCGATAATTGTTGTTGTAGGCAAACTCAGCAAGTGGTAGGAACTCATCCCACGAACCACCAAAATCAATCACACAAGCTCGCAACATGTCCTCCAAGATCTGAATAGTGCGCTCAGACTGTCCGTCTGTCTGGGGGTGAAATGCCGTACTCAACTCAACCCGCGTACCCATCTCTCGCTGAAATGCTCTCCAAAACTCTGAGAAGTGAACTGAGTACCCCTGTCGGATATGATAGACACCGGAACTCCATGCAACCGAACAATCTCTCGAATAAAGATCGCCGCCAACCGCTCCGATGAGTAGGTAGTACTAATCGGAATGAAGTGAGTCGACTTGGTCGATCTATCCACAATCACCCATACGGAATCAAACTTCTCGCCGTCCGAGGGAGTCCGGTGTAACAAAGTTCATAGTGATCCTCTCCCATTTCCACTCGGGAATAACAATGCGCCGAAATACACCACCGGGCCTCCGATGCTCGTACTTAACCTGCTGACAATTGAGGCACCGTGCTACATGTCCGACAATGTCCATTTTCATCTTTCTCCACCAATAGTGCCTGTTTCAAATCTTGATACATCTTAGCGGCTCTGGATGGATAGAATACCGCGAGCTATGGGCCTCTTCCAGAATCAACTCACGAAGGCCATCAACATTGGGCACACATATCCGGCCCCGCATCCTCAATACGCCGTCACTATCAATGGTGACATCTCTAGCATCATCATGCTGAACTCTGTCCCTAAGGACAGCCAAATGTGGATCATCATACTGGTGCTCACGAATACGATCATATAGAGATGACCGAGATACAACACAAGCCAATACCCTGCTGGGCTCCGAAATATCTAACCTCACTAGCCGATTGGCTAGCACCCGAACATCATAAGCAAATGGCCTCTCCTCAGCTGGAATATACGCCAAGCTGCCCATACTAACTGCTTTTCGACTCAAAATATCGGCCGCTACATTGGCCTTCCCCGAATGATATAGAATAGTAATGTCATAATCCTTGAGCAACTCAAGACACCTTCGCTGCCTCAAATTAAGATCCTTTTGTTAGAACAAGTGTTGGAGACTACGATGATCAGTATACACCTCACAAATAGTTCCTCCGAATCTTCAAGGCATGAACTATGGAAGCTATCTCCAAATCATGAACAGGGCCGTTCTTCTCATGAGGCTTCAACTGACGAGAAGCATAAACAATAACTCTACCTCCAGCATCAACACACAACCTATCCGCACTCTCGAGGCATCACAATATATGTTATATGGACCTGAAGATGATGGTAAGGCTAACACTGGAGCTATGGTCAAAGTTGTCTTGAGCTTTCGAAAGCTCTCCTCGCACTCATCCGACCACATGAATGGTGCACCCTTCTCTATCAATCTGGTCAATGAAGAAGCAATGGATGAAAATCCCTGAACAAACCGGCGATAATATCCCGCCAAACCAAGAAAACTCCCGATCTCTGTAGCTGAGGTCGGTCTAGGCCAACTCTGCACCGCCTCTATCTTTTTCTGATCAACCTGAATACCATCACGAGACACCACATGTCCCAGAAATGCCACGGACTCGAGCCAAAACTCGCACTTGGAGAATTTAGCATATAGCTTCTCCTCTCTCAATCTCTGCAACACAATACTCAAATGCTGAGCATGCTCCTCCTGACTACGGGAGTAGACTAGAATGTCATCAATGAACACAATCACAAATGAATCCAAATAAGGCTTGAACACACTGTTCATCAGATGCATAAATGCTGCTGGGGCGTTGGTCGACCCAAACGACATCACAAGAAACTCATAATGACCATATCGGGTACTGAATGCAGTCTTCATAATATCAGAGTCCTCGATCTTCAGCTGATGATAGCCTGAACGAAGGTCGATCTTAGAAAACACCCTCGCACCCTGTAACCGATCAAACAAATCATCTATGCGCGGTAGAGGGTACTTGTTCTTCATCGTCACTTTGTTCAATTGCCTATAATCAATATACATTCGCATGGAACCATCTTTCTTTTTAACAAATAATACCGGCGCACCCACGGAGACACACTAGGGCGGATGAAACCATTATCCAGAAGCTCTTGAAGTTGCTCTTTCGGTTCTTTCAACTCGGCCCGGTGCCATCCGATAAGGAGGAATGGATATGAGTTGAGTGCCCGCACCAAGTCAATGCCGAAATCAATATCCTCGTCCGGCGGCATGCCCGGCGGGCCGCTAGGAATACATCCGGGAAATCCCTCACAACAGGATAGAGAATCAATGCTAGGAGACTCGACTCCCACATCTCTCACAAAAGCTAAGTACGATAAATACCCTTTTTCAACCATCTTCCGAGCTTTTAAGAACGAAATAACACGGCTAGGGACGAAATCGGTCGAACCACGCCACTCAATCTGAGAAATACCAGGAATGGCCAACGTAACTGTCTTAGCATGAAAGTCCAATATAGCATGGTACGGAGACAACCAGTCCATACCTAATATAACATCAAAGTCCACCATCCCCAACAATAACAAATCTGCATGGGTCTCCAGACCCCCAATAGATATAACACAGGATCTATAGACATGATCCACGACGATCGTATCACCCACGGGGTGGATACATGAACGAGTAAATCAAGACTACTACGAGTCGCACCCGAGTGATGTGCAAAATAAGAGGACACGTAAGAATATGTGGATCCTAGATCAAATAGAACAGAGGCATCTCGGTGACGGACAGAAATGATACCCGTAATCACCGCACGGAGGCAAGTCGCATCACGCGCCGTCGGGAAGTGCGTAAAATCGTGCTCGGCCTCCACCGGATCTCTCCTCGCCCATGGGGCGTCCACGAGAAGACGACCTCCGCCTCCTGCGAGTCGAGATGGTGCTGATGATGAGGGCCGATCCCTCTCTGAGTCCTGTCCCAACGGAGTCGAGGGCACCGTCTCCTCGTGTGGCCAAACTCACCACACTCATAACATGCACTCGGTGCTTGGAGAAAGGACTGAGAGAACCCTCGCCGCATGAGAACCACGGGCTGACGGAGTAGGTGCCGCACCCTGGGCTGGAAGGGCACTAAGGCGATGACTGACCCCGCTGAAACCCATGTCGACCACGACCATGAGAACCTCCGCTCCGCTCTGGGCGGCCCGAATGAGGAGGTCTAGATGAGCGACCTCTGCTCTGCTGGGAATGCCCTCTAGATGGAGCACCAGCGAAACTACCAGAACCACGAGGCCTCTTGGCCTCCCTCCTCTCTCTCTCGGCGACGATCCGCCTCGATGGAGCGTGCCATATCGGCAACCTGCTCAAACGATGATGACAGAACTCGCTCGCTGGTCATAAGAATACGGATAGAGTAGTTGAGGCCATCGATGAACCTCCTGATCCTCTCCCTATCGGTGGGGATCATCCATGTGGCATGCCTAGCCAACTGAGTGAATCTAAGCTCATATTGGGTCACAGACATGTCGCCCTGAATCAACCACTCGAACCGGCGACGTAGCTCCTCGCGACGAGACTGAGGTACATATTTCTCTAGAAAGAGAGTAGAGAACTGCTGCCATGTGAGAGGTGCTGCTCTTGCAGGCCTACGCCTCTCAAACGCCTCCCACCAAGTGAAGGCAGCCCCAATGAACTGAAATGCGGTGAATGATACTCCACTTGACCTCAAAATCCCCGTATTCCGAAGCATACGCTAACACTTGTTGAGAAAACCCCGGGCATCCTCGCCTTGAGCACCACTAAAAAAACAATAGGCTAGAGCCTACTAAACCTTTCAAGACGATGCAGCTCATCGTCTGGCATACCTAGAACCACAAAGTCCTAAACTGGTGCAACCGGCTGAGCTGGAGAAACTCCTGGTGTCTGCAATCCCAACACTACCTGCTCAAGTGTGTGAGCAACGGGGGTGTGCGAGCTGCAGGGGTCTGCTGACCACCCCCTATTTGAGATGTCGCTGCAGTAGCAGTAGCTGAGACTACTCGAGCCAAACCGGAACACACCGATAATATCTGAGCAAGAGTCTCCTGAAGACCAGGAATAGCAATAGATACAGTCTGGCCCTGAACTGGGCTGCTGGAGCATCAACCACTGGGGGCTGCTCCTGAACTGGTACAACGGGCGGGTCAGCTGGCACTGCCTCAGCTGCCTACCTCTACCTGTAGCACGACCGCACCCACGGCCTCTAATAGGTGGCAATGGAGGTCGTCCACCTCGTCCTGATGCTCGCGTTCTCGCCATCTGCGAGAGAATAGAATATAGAAGTTCAGTTCTCAGAACAATAAGATCGGACGACAGAGTTCAAGAAAAGTGAAGTTTTCCTAAAGGTTCGCAGCCTCCCGAGGATAAGTATAGGCGTCCCCGTACCGATCCACAAGACTCTACTAACCGGCTCAAGACTCATGAGGCCTAGTAAACCTAGGCTCTGATACCAACTTGTCACGACCCCAAATCCGGTCGTGATGGCGCCCAGCACATTGCTAAGCCAGCCTGACCAATCAATATCAACAACGGAGCTAGAAGCTCTCTTTAACCCATTTAAGCATTTCAAAATATGAAACAATAGTAATACTTATACCAACAGCGGGGAGACCAAGTCCCAAAATATACTAACTCCCATAGACCGAAGGGTCAAGAGTCATGAGCCTCTACTGAACGTAAGTGTATAAAGGTTTACAAAAATACCAAGTGCGGAAAGAAATGTCAATACAAAATCAAAAGACAGTAGGAAGGAATATCGGGTCCTGCGGACTCTGCAGCTACCTCGTATATCCCACAGATGTCGCCTCGCACAGCTACTGGATCACTGCTGAGAGGTACCTGGATCTGCACACAAGGTGCAGGGAGTAAAATGAGTACTGCCAGACTCAGTGGTAATAAACAAGGGTAAGACAGCGCAGATAAGAAATCCGCGATAAAGCACTATGTAAAACTATAATCAGCTACCCTGTCATAGAATCAATATTCACTGTGCATGTACCAACAAATACCAATAAATAGCATAGCAGCTAGCAGATATAGCTAAATGCAATGCAATGCATGATATGACCGCTACGGCGCGTAGCCCGACTCCAATTTTGGGTACCCATGCTCACTGTGGGGGTTCAGACTCCGGAGGGGCTCCTACAGCCCAAGCACATCTCATAGAGATTTACTGCGGCGTGCAGCCCGATCCAACATATATATCTCACTGCGGCGCGCAGCCCGATCCACTACTAGTCAGCTAATATGCAGATACAGCCTCGCAGGCTCAAAAGTAGTTTTTGAAAACTCTTTTTATCATTTTTCAGTTGGAAAACAGTAATATCAAGTTCCAGAGATTGGAATTAGCATAATAACAGAAATAGTTGCGGACTAGTAGTAAACTAGCATGTCTATATGATAAGACAATGATAACGATCCTCGCGGGATCCAATAACTGGCTCACGGCCCACAAGTATACTCAACCGCCCAGAAGGGGGTTCAACGGCTCGAGAATAGCCAATAATACAGTATCAAGAGGTCGAACTAATATATAGTCTATAGTTCATGATCGACCCCGCACTCTCAAGAGTGTGCGTGTCTCGCCGCTATACAGCATCACAAAGTGGTATACCGGGGTTTCGAACCCGCTGGTCATCACCCACATCTATTACTCACCTCAATACGGCGCGACGACTACTCCGCAATGCTCTTGCCACGAGAATCAAGCTTCGCACGCGTAGAATCTGATCAAATACAGTAGAAATGCAACAAATTAGGCCAATGGGACAACACCCAATCAATACAACTCAATTTACATCAAAATTCCCAAAGTTGTCAAAACCCGACTTTCGGTACGCTTGTCGAAAAATCACGAAAGTCACATATTCGAACCCTCATCTCAATACGAGTCTAAGCATATCAATTTTACCAAATTCGGACTCCATTTGCCCATTCAAAACCTTGATTTTCTAAAGTTCAAGCCTAGGGCTAAATCCTCCAAAAATTACCCCAAATTCCTCCATTTTCATGATATAATTGCATAATATTACCAATACTAATCATAGTTTAAGTCCATAGTTGATTACATGATGATTTCCCTTGAGTTTCTCTTCAAAATCGCCCAAATCGCCTCTAAAGCCGAGACCCAAATGTGTGAAATGTTTCTGAAATTTTTTAACTTCTGATACACTTAACTCCCAGCGATTTTCGCTTCTGCGGATAAAATTCCGCTCCTACGAGTCCGTATCCGCGACCATAGGGTCGCTTCAGCGGTTCCAGGTCTAGCCGGCCAATTCCGCTTCTGCGAGAAAAGGACCGCTTATGCGCGTCCGCTTCCGCGATTAAACCTCCACTTCTGCGAAAACACCCGCTCCTGCGCACCAGAGTCCGCTCCTGCGGACTCGCCCAGGCGGTCAAGAATCCGCTTCTGCAAACCTTCCCATTTTCCATCTAGTCCGCTTCTGCGATCACTGACTCGCACCCGCGATGCCGCTTCAGCGGAAGGGATTCCGCTTCTGCGATGCCTAGCGCTCCTGCGCTCCTCAGTCCGCTCCTGCGGACTCGCCTCCGCGCCCACTTTTCCGCAGGAGCGAAAATGACAGAACCAGAACACTTCAACCTGCAATTTCCATGATTTTCTTCCGTTTAACCATCCGAAAACACCCCGAGGCCCCCGGGACCCCAACGAAAACCACCAACATACCCCAGAACACGATACGAACTTGTTCCAATCATAAAAACACCATCCTAAACATTAAAATCACCAATTGCACACGGATTCAAGCCTAAATTCCTTAAAACATTCCGATTTACACAATCAATATAAAACCCGACCAAACGACGTCCGAATGACCTGAAATTTTGCAGGCACATCCAAAATCACCCAACGAAGCTACTGCAACTGTGAGAATTCCATTCCGACCCCCGGATCAAAATCTCACCTACCGTTCGGATTTCGCCAAAATTCAACCTTAGCCAATTCAAGCCTATTTCTACACCGGGCCTCCAAATTCAATTCCGATCGCTCCCTAAGTCACAAATCACCTCCCGGAACTAACCGAATCATCAGAATTCGATTCCGAGCCCTCTAACCAAATAGTCAACTCCGGGTTGACTTTCCTTATTCAAGTTTCCTTCAAAAGGCTATATGCCTCATTTTCAATCCAATTCACTCCTAACTCACCCGATAGACTCTAACACTGATATAAAATCATAAAACATGCATTTACAACATAACGGGGTGGAAATTCTCATGACGACGAACCTGCCTTGCACACACACACAAAGTTAATTGAAGAGGCAAAAGGGTCAGAAGTATATATATACTTTATATATACATTATATAATGTATATAACGGGTTCAGAGTACAGTGAATTCGAGCATGTATTTTTCAAATTTTTAAAATATTTTTTATGTATATAGAATCTACATACTCCCTCCTTTTAATTTATAAGATGTAGGTTGGACTACGATTGTCAAGCTAATAGGCGTGAATTCGGATATATAATTTATACTCCTCCGTTTCAATTTATGTGAACCTATTTCCTTTTAGTCCGTGCCAAAAAGAATGACCCCTTTCCTTATTTAGAAATAATTTACCTTTATGCAATGATTTATAGCCACACAAAATAAAGGTACCTCATTTTACACCACAAAATCAAAAGTCTTCTTTCTTTTCTTAAACTCCGTGCCCAGTCAAATGGGTTCACATAAATTGAAACGGAGGGAGTATATAATATATATATTAGATTGGACTGCACACCGCAGCAGTATGAGTGAGGATCACGCTGCGCGCCGCAGCAGTGTTGGACCAGTGTGAGATAGTAGTAGACTGAAACCGAATTTTCTCTTTAGAGATGATTTACCTGTATAATTGTCCTTAGAATTGTTTAGTGTTCTTACAGGTGTTCTTACTTTCAGTTGTTATTTATTGACTATTACTCACCGAGTTGGAATTACCCACTCTACTCCCTGCACCTTGTGTCCAGATACAGGGTCCCAGGAGGGCAGTTGAGCTATACACTGATGTCTTATCATCTGCTGAGGAGATATCGAGGTAGTTATCGGCATCCGCAGGACCCGATCTCTTCCTTCTTCTATCTATCTTTTGTTTATTCTTCTTAGACTCGGATTGTATAGGATGTACTCCATTGTTAGAGGCTCAGACTTTTGATACCGGATCTATTGAGGTTGTTATCCTGTTGCTTTTAAATTCCGCACTTGTCATTGTATTGTTATGGAAACAGGCTAATTGTCATTTAATGGAACATTGTTAATTAATAATTGAACTGGTTATCGAAAAATGGTCGGGCTTGCCTAACAATGTGTTGGGCGCTATCACGACTGGGGTTTAGACCGTGACAAAACTTCATGAAACACGCGTTCTCTTTTCCTTAAAGTTTCAGCTTCTTCTAACTTTTCTGTAAGTTAAAAGTTTTACATGACTTGTTTAGTTCCTAAGAGGTTGTGCTGTTAAATCTAGCTCGTATAATGGTACAACTTAGTTTAAAGAACAAGTGCCCGTAAGATAGATTTTAATTCTTCCGATAGTTATAGAATAGAGTAAATATATGTTTTTAGTTTGAAAACACATCAAAGAAACATACTTAGTATTTTGATATACCTCGAATAAGGGAAAGTCTATTGCTATTTTGATAAAATAGTTAGTCTTAGACATTATGTTGGTTCTTGTTTTTAAAGTTGGAAATACCAGTCATTTGGTTCAAGGTGAATGATTTCATGTTACTAGGAATTGATCATTTATGTTTAAGTCATTGGATCACTATTTGGAATTAAAAGAAATCAGATAATCAATTATGTTTTATTTCTTGTCTTTTTTTTTTCTCTATTTAGTTTGCTATATTTTTTTGTCAATAAAATACATGTGGCATTATTGATGTGTTTATGAGTTTTAAACTTTGATATTGGATTGAAAAAGAGGTTGAGTTTTTTTTTTTTTAGTTTAACTTAAAAAATGTAAAATAGACAAAAATAATATTGGGCAGTGGGTTTGCAAAGTAGAAATGAAAGAATTTTGCGCTGAAATACTAGGCCCAACATGATTAAGTCCAAACTATTTTAGTAGAAGGTTTATCTCCCTTTAGTAATTTTAGTAGAGAATTTTTCATAAAGAGCATTCATAAAGACCTAATTAGCAATAAATAGAAACCATTTCTAATATTACATGATATAGGAATATTTTACGGTATTCTATAATGTATTTAGTGTATTAAACAAGTTGTATTTAATAATACAACATTAAGATCCGCCGCATAAATTGGGATTGCTATAAATGTCAAACTGTATTTAAGTGTATTAATATGTATTTAGCGTGAAAATAGTAACGGGTAAGCGCATATCTGGGGACGATGAATAAGATATAAATGGAAGAAAATCAAAAAAAAAAAAATTGATTTTCATTATTTTAGTTAACTAACTTAAATATACAAAATCCATAGGTATTCTTCTTTATATTGAGCCAATTTAACGACAAAAAAATAGAGGAATACAAATCTGAACACCATATATTGAGTATTCATCAGTCGTAGGCTACAATTTCAGAAAATACACTACTAATATATGTTGTATAAAACTGATATAACTTCATTTATGTAAGATAAATACAGTTGAATACATATACATACTATTATAAATTCTACTGAATAACAATACTAATTGAAAAAAATAAATAGATATGCATACTGTGAATAAACATAATACAGTAAACATAAATTAATAAAAAATACACACAAATACATGTGAATAGACTTGTATTCTCAAACGAGGGAGGCGACGAAACAAATACACACAAATACATGTGAATAGACTTGTCTTCTCAAACGAGGGAGGCGACGAAACAAATACACACAAATACATGTGAATAGACTTGTCTTCTCAAACGAGGGAGGCGACGAAACAAACAAGTCCTTCAGCTTGTGACTGACAACCAGTTCCTTCCCGTTCTCCGGCGAATCTCGGTGACGATCCGGCGAAAAGAATCTTCCGGCGGCGGAGGTGAATAATCTCTACAGAAGTTTTGAAGACTCTTCGTATGCTCCTCAAGAAAGGATGATAGGGATGAATATTTTTGGAATCCCAAGAAGGTAAAAAAGGCGTTTGATTGGGAGCCTCATAGTTTGAATTCATCTCAAGAATCAGACGAATTGGGGCTAAATGATAATTTTGGGAAATTTGATGGGGGTTTACTAGAACCAAAGAAGTTGAAGGGCAAGGAAAATGGGGTTTTACAGAAGAAGAAGAAGAAGAAGAAGAAGAAGGTGAAATCTAAGGAGTTGGGATTGCCATCCCTGGGTCCCACTGCTATCGCCGCTGCTGAAAAAGGTGAAAAGATGTATTAAGATGAAAGAGAAAATAAAATATTAGGGGAGTTATACTGGATTGAGAAAAATAAGGCTTAAATATAGGAAATCATTAAACATTGAATTTTTGCTACAAAAATAGAAAAGGTTATTATATTATGTAAAATTTTGAAAAGGTATTTATATGTTATAATTAGGTCTTAACCTATTCTATAGGCGGTTATCTTCTTAATAAGTCGTGGGCCTTTTTTGTAATTCCAGCAGCCCAATACCAAGTGTATTTCCATAACCGGCCAATTTTCAGTTGCTAACAAGGCCGATCCAATTTTCAACGCCATGTTTGTCGCACAATTAATTTTAAATAAAAAAATTATTTTCTCTACAAATTGAAATAATTTAATTGTTTTCTTAATTAATTAATTTGAGCGTTAGACAATTAGTAGGCACGCTTCTACTCACGGAATTACTTGCGCAACATAATGTTTAACATTTAATAAGTTAATTCAACAATCTCATGTCATATCCATTAGTTTTAGTCCATTTTTAATTTAGTTAATCTTTTGCTAAAAATCGCAAATTCGCTTGCGTAGCACGGTAGCGACATTTAATAAATTTTCAAAAAGTTAATTTTTTTCTCAAAGCACAATAGTAGTAATTTTTCTAAAGTAAATAACGTGCTAATAATTGTTTGTCCTGGCCGCGGTTTCGCTTGCGTAGCGCTGTTATGACTAAATAATAAATTTTAACGATCACGCATTCGCTTGCGTAGTGTGGTTATGAATCTTATTATTCAAAATATTCTTTAATTCTTCTAATAATCATGAGATAAAAGCTAATAGGTAAAACATGAAAATCTATAAATTACAGTTTGTCCAAATTAGTTCAAGCCAAGTTTTAAGTCAATAAAGCGATCATGATTGAATTACGGGACTCGAGGAATGCCTTACACCTTCTTTCCGGTCAACAGAATTCCTTAACCGGACTTTATTTTCGCAGATCAATAATAAAAGACTCAAATCTTCCTTTGAATAGATATTCAAATAAAAGGTGACTTGAAATACCCAAAATCAATTTCAAGTGGCGACTCTGAACAATAAAATAATCTCTATATCAAAATTATCACTTTAATGGGAAAAATTCTTAACCCACAACAATTCATAAAACACACACATATTTTCTTTTGCGGGGATAGAAAAGGGGCATGACAATAAGTTTAATAGCAACTCAATTATGCAATTTCTGTGGCATATTATAAGACAATGAATTTCGCAGATTTTTGTAATTGGTCTTTCTCCATTTATATTACTATTTGTTACAATATAGCCTTTTAGGAGCGCTAATACAATATGTCTTTGGATTGAACGAAAATAAGGGATATGACAAGGTAGAGTGGAAGGTTCTTCAGGACATGCTAAAGAGTATTGTAAGAGAGAAAAGGAAAATAATTTAATGAAAAATCGCTTAGGTTACCCAAAGGCGTGGCCTAATAAAGCAAAAAAGGGCTAGGTGATTTTCTTTTTAAAACTAAGTTTTAATGGATAGGATTATTCGATATCTATGTTGGTCGTATATCTACTTAAACATTAGTAGATAGAGTTATTTGTACCGATAAGAGCTAGTATATATTATACGTGAAATAATTGAAGTGTGTGCAAGCTGATTGGGACACCAACTCATCAAATGAAGCGTCTCAACCAATCCATTGAAATTGAAGGTGTTTTACTACATAACCAATCCCTTTAAATTCCATTTGCAGTAGTGTTATAATCGTGGAAGAAAAATCCTTTCTTCCACGAATTTGCCTAGTCCTAATCCATCTACAGACCTAGAAAACCTACATTAAGTCCAAATTAATTAGTTCTTAATCATATCATTTGGCTTCACATGGAAATGTAGGCACTAATGACATCATCCCTACCCATCACACCTATAATTGCAGAAGATGTCATATCGCCACAATCTGAAAATAATAAAATTTCCAAAGCAATTATTGAGCTGATGCCAGTTTGATACATACATCTTAATCATAATTTGGTATGTTTAAACAACGTATTAATATCAATATCATTTCCATGTGATTCATGTTTGATACGTTACGCAAGTGGCTAAACTATATTATTAGCATATTATTATGGTCTTTAAACCAATCTTCCTTGAGTCATTTGCATAATACGACCCTGTCAATCTCTTATAGAGAAATTTTCATAAAGCACTATCTTTTAGTAATAATTAATCATCTATAAATATCATTTGTCATATTATGGATTATAGATACTTTTTATGTAGTTATAAGATATATTTGTTGTATTTAAACTATTGTATTCATGAATACAGTAGCAAAAATATGCGTGAATCAGGAAAATCCAGCTAATCTGTCACGACCCAAACTCCGCACTGGTTGTGATGGCGCATCTTGTGAAGACGAGGCCAGCCAACTAAACCAACTCGTCTTTTCAGAAAGAGTTAAACATAAATAAACAACTTACATATGACTTAATAGTATTAATTAACGAATAATACAACCCAACACAGCCCTAATCGTGGTGTCACAAGTCACGAGCATCTATCTGAATGTGAATCCACTACAAGGTCAAAAATGTACAAAACCGGAATAGTGAACAGAAGAGAGAAACATGGTGTTGCGAACGCTGACAATCACCTCCTTAATTCATATAACTCTGCATCTGATTGGCCAAACCCGCTTCCGGGTGAATAGATACCTATATCTGCACACGAGGTGCATGGTGTAAAGTGAGTACTCCAACTCAGTGAGTAATAAATGTAAATAACAACTGAATAGTAAGAAATCACGTAAAACAAACCATCATGCTGTATAGAAGCAGGGTACAATCCTTTGAGAAAAATAGTGAAGCTGTGAAATCTTTGAAAGTATCTTGGCTTAGTGAAATCTCGTTTGAAAATGATATTTTCCATAGTTACAAAATGATTTCAAAACAGTTAGTGGCGATAAGCACAATAAATCCGCCCCTCGGGCACAAATACCATAGTATAACAGATAAAAAGGCAAGCAAATATGCAAGATGAGCAAATAAAGGTTCACCCTTCGGGCAATATCTCAAAACAGTAATATCCCATCAGACTCAATATCAATCGCTCAGAACAGTATCAGCCCCTCGGGCTCAGTATTAGTCACTTGGCATAGCATCAGCCCTCGGGCTCACTCTCAGAGCATATGGGTATCCGCGCTCACTGTGGGTGTTCAGACTCCGGAGGGACACCTTACGGCCAAAGCTCTATATCAACATAAGGCCTGAAAGCCTTCTCAAATCACACACGAGGCCTGAAAGCCTCCTCACATCACTTACGAGGCCTGAAAGCCTCCTCATATCACTCACGAGGCTTGAAAGCCTCATCACATCACTCCAGCCACCTTGAGGCATATAAATATACCTCAGGCCATAGGCCTCACTCAGTCTAGAAACATCATAAGACCCTCGGGCATAAATAAAATAATAGTGCTCAGCCCAAACAATAGTGAAAATATCATTTAAGTCTTAAAATTCAATTAAAGTGGCTGAGTTTGTAAAACAGTATAATCAACAGGGCTGAATTCAAATAGTACATCAAATAGTAAGAAAAGAGTGATAAAAATTCACGAAGGACTCAAGTAGTCGGCATAAAGCCTCAAATATAGCAAGAAGCCCAAATCATGTTGATAACAAATACATCTCATTTAAATACGCGATAAAAATATTAATCGGGACGGACCAAGACACAATTCCTAGTAGTAAATAACCTCGCGCTTGTCATAAGGCGCGTGTTTAAACTCAATAAAGCACTACGTTGTACAAATTCGGGGTTTCAAACCCTCAGGATATCATTTACAATTATTACTCACCTCGAACCGGTGAATTTCCTAGATCGCGACGCCTTTGCCCCTAAAATCGGCCTCCTCGCGCGTCGAATTTGACCAAAACCACAACGAATACGTCACATTATATTATAAGATCGATACCCAATCGAAAATAATCGAAAAACATCAATAATCCCGAAATTGAAAAAACCCGAGCCCCAGGTCCACTTCTTGAAACTCAGACAATTTTACAGAAAAGTGTTCTTCATCTTCTTCCGATTCCGTACATATAAAGAACCCTAAAATCGGAGTCCGTTTGACCCCTCAAATCGACCCCTAAAAGTCTCATAATCTGAGGCCCCAAAATCCTATGTTTCTACTATTTTTCATGAATTAAAGGCTGGGATTATGGTCTATAATCACCCATAAATGAATTTTAATAATCAAATCACTTACCTCTGTGATACCCACTAATTTTTTCTCATAAAAATTACTTCAGAAGCTTCTTCCTGTTCCAAAATTGGAAGAAAACTCGACCTGCTCATTATAGGTATACTGTTCACGCATTTTACTGCTCCTAATGGATTTCTTGTGAAATTACAATGAGTTTAGGCTTTTGAATCACTCAATTTGACCTTATAATGAAGGAGATATATATATTTTAAGATTTACAAATATTGCATGTTTTTAATACACTGTTAGGGACAATTTCTTCAACCTGAAAATTTGGGCAACCTTGGTAAAATGGCCATAAAATCCTCATATGATGTACAAATTCGGCGATTCTTTTTGTTACGGGTCCGTAATTACGATACAGATCTAATAATTCATTAAAAACAACAATCAGAGCTCATTTACTCAATATGCTATTATTTATGCTTGAAGTAACGACGTCGAAGCATAAGAAAAACGAGCACAGCGCAGCCTAAACCTATCCGAAACTCACCCGAGCTGCTCGGAACTATATACGAACATACTAGCACATCACATTAATCATTCAAACTTAGTTGCACTCTCAAAACACCAAATTTACATCAGATTCATGCCTAAGTTCTTCTAAAACTTTCAAAGCACGCATTTGATAAAAAATCCTACCAAATCACCTCCGAATAACCTCAAATTTTGCACACTCATCCCAAATAACCTAACGAAGCTACAACAACTCTAGAAATTTAATTCTGACCCTTGGATCAAAATCTAACCTATCAGCCGGAATTTGCCAAAATACTATCTTCGCCAATTCAAACCTAATTCTATACCGGACCTCCAAAATCACTTTCGATCACACTCCTAAGTCACAAATCGTCCCCCGAAGCTAACCGAATCGTCATAATCCACATCCGAGTCCTCTAACTCATAGGTAAACATCCGGTTAGCTTTTCCAAAACAAACTTTCCTTAAAGAGACTAAGTGTCTCATTTACTTCCAAAAATCAACCCAATTCAACTCGTTCACACAAGACACTGATAATGAATCATAACAAAGCAGGAAATGAGGGATACAAAGCGGTTCTCGTGAGACGACGGGTCAGGTTGTCATATCCTACCCAACTTAAACAAACGCTCGTCCTCTAGCGTACCCAGAGTTGTCCTAGAAGACAACCATTAGCTGAATGACCTTACTAAGCATATACCCGAGGGTGATCCTATATCACCCCTTCTCGCATAGTTCCGATAACACAACATAGCTAAAATTTCACAATCCATCTAGTCCGTAAACCATAGATCCATATTGCACTTTTCGAAATCATACACAAGATCAGAACCCCACCTATACTCAGAATAAGCCTGAACCAGATATAATAACCCGTACCTGCAACCTCAGGTGCAATTATATGATATACTACATAACCCAAACACTCGAGACGATAACTTCTATTCACAACAGTTGCCCGCAACACTCGAATACCGGTAGAAAACTCTTATCAACTAAGGCCTTATTCCAATACTTTCTTATACTTCAAACGATAGATAAAACACGTAATAAACCGTAACAACCATTCATGAAACCACTTCCCTTTTGACTAATACCACAACAGATTCCAAGCTGAACCTCGATATTATCCTTCCAACAAGATGAAATCAAATCCTTTTGTATTCATTAGTGACCCCAACAATCACCTAGAATCCAACACACCACTCCGGTGATATGACACCTCAATATAGGCCTAAGCCAAAACTTGCATAATATGCGCACCAATAAGGAACGGTCTGAACATACTCAGAACATGAAAAATGACTCAAACAAAAGAGTTGTACCTCAAGCTCATCAGTACCATCACAACACAAGGTTGAGACCTCATCTCACATCATAGAAATAGAACACCCGAATCTACCCCGAAAGGTCATATCTCCAAGTGGCCTCATTACAATGCGCAATCCTATCCAAATACTGTTACACATGAAACACCTCAAGTCACTATGCTCAAAATTTATAGCCATGCACAATTTAATGTATGGAACCAAAGAAATTCATTATACACACGGTGAAACAAATAACATACGCCACACAATCCGATAGGTCATAACCAATACTCCATTTACCAAACAACACCTAATTACTCTTTCCGCTCGACTTTCACTATGAATCCCCGATAGAACCGCATCACATGTGCCCATAACCAACAAATCATAACGTCTCACAACACCAAAAAATAACTCGTATCTCTTCTCAGATCACTAGCAAACTCAATAATGATCGAATAAACCTTTCCCTCAATAATACAATTCGGGGCCAACCAAGCCAACTCAAGCTAAACACTTACCCACATCTGCCTACCAACAAACTTATTACCAAGAAAGCCTGAAACTGCTCATTCCACTACTATAACTCCTGCCGGAGCTATACGATATGGTGCACGGCACCAAATCAATATTGAAATCCACAACCTCGCCCGGCGACATGCCTGTCCATAAGAAATGCATCCGAAAAGTCCCTTAACATGAGAACGGAACCAATGGTAGAAACCTCTGCACTAACATCCATCACGAAGGCCTAATTAAGAAAAGCAATCCTTCCTAGCCGTCTGCTGGGTCTTTGAAATATAAAACACTCTGCAAGAACATAATCCAATGTACCTCGCCACTCAACCCGTGGCATTTTCGGTATAGCCCGTAGCACAATAATTCAAAATCACCTAACACTAAGACAACCAGTCTGAATTTCAACATCACATCCAAAATCTAATATACCAGCAAATAAATACCCACTTGAGACTCCAAATCCTGATTGTCGCTAAACGGTGCCGAATACATAGGATCCACAACCACGACATAGCCCGTACATGAGAACTTCTGGTCTCCAACTCCATATAGCACACGAATCATCATACATGATCCCAATTTTGCCGTTTGAATGCATACCACACCTTAAATACCCCGTCATTCAACGATAGATACTTCAAAATTTCATGTGCCACCAAGCAAACCCGAATACCACCAATTGATCCAACAAGAAAAGGCCGTAATACTATCGAAGTATCATCAGTTTAATCACATTCCCAGTTTCTGAGACATATACTCTCGTCAAATCACTTCCAATTAGCAGTATCATTTCCTTGATTATCTAAGGCTACCTGTTGCCTAGGAGTTTTATGAACTTCCTTTCAGAGCTGAACTCTAACCTAGCACATGCCAGACTCGGTCCTAATTAAATTATATTAATTAAAAAACTTATGAATATATTCATGGCATATAACAAGACAGTGAATACAATGATATATATAGAATAAAGTGGGATACATTAAAATACAATGAGAAAAAAATATAGTGAATACAATGAAATTCATGGAACACAACGAGATACATTGAATTACAGTGAAAAAAAATCTTAGAGCATGAGCTTGAACAATAGAATAAAGAAAATGATGAATAAGAAATGAATTTTTTTAGATAACAATCTGATAGAGGGGATGGGTCTTGCATTTGAAATACTTCAAATTCATGATGGGCATCTGCGTATCTTCTTTAGGATTATAAACCCCGTCGACACTGTTGCCACCGCCGGAGACAGAACCCTCGCTGTCACCGATGGTTTTGACACCGGGCCATGATGAGTAATTGCATATCTTCGTAAGGATTTTGGTTGTTTTATGAAAGGGAAAGGATCGTTGGCTATTTTTATACGGGAAAGCTACCCATTTTCAGCAAATGGGGAAACTACATCATACAAATATATTTTGTACAAGTCGGGGGAAATTCACAATGTTGTATCGACGGAGGAGAAATCGCAAGCAAACTAGACAGAGAAGAGGAAGAGAACAAAAACTTTTAATGGGATGTAGAAAGAGAATGAGATGTATCAAAGTAGAGGGAGAAAGAAAATATTGTAACTGATTAGCGTATTTAGTGACTTAGGTCTAGGAGGTAACCAAAATTAAATATTTTGCTATAAACCTTAAAAGTATCGATAGAATATAATTTATTTAAAATAAATAAGGTATTAACATTTACTATAGGAGGTAAAAATTCCTATAAAATATGTTGGCTACTATTTATAGACCAATCATGGTAAGGTTGAAATTTAGAGTGACAATTTAAGCCCAAACCCATTCAATCTGCCCAAAGTTGGGCCGTTCATTGACCCACCCATTATTGAACCCAGCCCATCTCAGGTCAACTTTAAAATAATATTTTTGTTTGATACGTATATATATATATATATATATATATATATATATATATATATATATATATATATATATATATATATGACCATAATAAAAGTTAAAAGTTTTATTTGATAATTAAATAATTCATAACAACACACATTAACTGAAGCTTGATAAGAATTTGGAGAATTAGGCTATGACCCAACCATTTTGACCAAGCTCATCTCAGTCCAAGTAATTTTTGGGCGAGTCAATTATTAACTCAGGCCATTTTAACCCTCCCAAAACCAGCTCAACTCGTCCATTTGACCCCCTACTTGAAATGATGCAAAACTTTACAACAACAATAACAACAACAATAATCCAATATAATTCCACGTGTGGGGTCTAGGGATAGTAATGTAAAACCCATGCCCCGAAGAATAGAGAGATTGTTTTTAATAATGATGCAAAACTTTATTCTTTAGAAAAATGACAATAATAATTCAACTTTTTATTATAAAATCATAGAAAGAGTAGAGGCTGATAAATAGAATGGAGAAACAAAAGGGAGTTTATTTACAAGATCTGTGGATCATTATCATCAGTAGTTGAGAGGACTAATAGACTAATTAATTTGATAATGGCAACAAAACATCTACATCATTTAATTTCGGATCATGATTATTTTTTTTTCTCCCAACAGCAGCAGTACTAAGGCATTGATATATTATCTTAAGCTGTGACAGATGTCTCAACAGCAACACCTGAGTAGTTAAGTTCAGCCACCCTGTCAACTTCCCAAAGTTGTGGTAATGCTTCCCTTATGTTGTGGATACTTTCTAATGCATAATCTGCACCTACAACTCTTTGTGAATTGCCAACCTGAAAATAACAGCAACAACACTACAACATTAGCAACATAACAAAATAAGAGGTAACATGTTCGAATCGTGAAATCAGCCACTAATGCTTGTATTAAAGAAAAAATGCGATACTTTTTCGGGCCTGTGAACACAAAATATTTTGTGCCTCATGCTACTATTTTTAGTGCGCACAAGATTGCTCTCGTAAATGCTATTCCCTTTGTTACATTTATTTTGATAGTATTCGACTGAGTACGTAAATTTTTGAAAGAAAACTTTCGACCACATAACATAAAATAATATATGGATTGACTTATCGTCTTAAATATGCTATGACATTTTTGTGGTTAAAAGAACGTGTTATTAACGGTTAAATGCAAAGTTCGAAGTTAAGAATTTTCGAATATATAATTATGTCATTATTTTTCATATAAAATGAAATCAACTTACCAGTACTGTATCAAGACCAACACGCTTGCCAGCTTGAATGTTACGGACACTATCTTCAAAGAAAAGCTGAAAAATTGGAAACATTCCAAATCAGTACATTGAAATAACAATAATTTTTTGAAATAGGATTCAAGAAATTGAAGAAATTAATCTTACAGTTCTGTGTGGATTAATGTTGGCAATCTTTAAAGCGCGTTCAATGGCAATTTCTGAAGGTTTACAAACAATTGGTGTTTTTGGCAATACTGATCCAGGTTTAGGTTGAGCAAAATGACCAATAATGTCAAAGATCTCAGTGCCATTAGTAGCAGCAGTAGTGTTTGAGGATGTAGCTGATCCCAAAAACTCGATATCGTCTTCGTCATCTGATGGAGTGCTCTTGTGAATTGGATTCAGAGTCTCAAAACATAAAATCCCTTCAAAACAATCTTCTAATCCTAGCCTATTCAAAGCTTTCAGAGCATGGACCTTATCAGCATTAGTGAAGATCTGTAATAGAAAAAATAAAACATGATCTTTACACAAATTTCGGTCATATTCATTGTTTACTTTGACCAGTAAGTCACGGATTCGAACATAGGAAACAGCTCTTACAGAAATACATGATAAGGATGCAAACACTAA